>JAZBHA010000143.1:0-44954 GCA_037464855.1 Iselma pallidipennis | reverse complement strand
AATAAATGCAATAATGATCGTAATTATGGGTTAAATAGTGTAAATTAGAATTGTTCATCGTCTTATAAGACCGATGAACTTTGAAATTTATTATTTCTTATCAAAAATCATTTTTCTCCTTTCCTCTACATTTATGTTTTATTATTTTATTATACATTATTATGCATTTATTATTATAGATCCGTTGTAATTGTTATGGCAGGAAGTTGATTGTATTCGAACCTAATAAAGTTAAGTTGGGTCAGTTTCTAAATGACTGATTTGAATTTTAAATTTATCAATCCATGACATTAGACTGTTTCATAGGTTAATTGCTTCTTTCATTATTATTCAACAAAAGAACAACTGTAATATAATGGAAAATAAAAAGAAAGAAAACGAAAAAAACGGACAACTGTTCATAATAATAATAATAATAATAATAATAATAATAATAATAATAATAGATTTTAAAAGAGGAAAAAAAGCACTAGAAACCAACTAGACAAGATCAAAGCTCAAATGATTAATATTAAAAGGCTATTGACACAAAATGAGATGATTTCTCAAATAAATTGGAATTTTTTCCTATTTGCACAACACAATAGAATTTTTTGGATTTTTTTGTAAAATCTAGGGGCAAAAAAAATTGTAAAATTATGCATACAATTAGTTGTCCTTGTAATCATTGTTTATTCCAACAAAAAAACAAAATGAAAACAATTACTCAGAGACCAATCGTGACCAATCCTACTCTTTGTCATCATTATTTTTGATTTAATTTATAATATTATTTTTCTTTGCCTGGGTGGGATTGAAAAAATTGCCAAAATTGTTACAAATTTCGTTAGCAAAACTAAATTATCTAAATATCATAAGAAATCTTTTCAAAAAAAATCAATAAAACTAGTTTGAAAATAAGAAGTGATGAGTTTTTCAATATAAAAAAAAAACTAGTGTGGTAATCTGAAACCTGTTCGAACTGAAGGAAACCAAACCGCATAAAAGGGGTAGAATCAAGGGTTTCGTTCCAACTGCACGACGAAATATGATCAAACCGCCAGGTAGGAAGTTATATAATTTACACCTAAATTCATATTATTACTAACTGCCAATGTCTGTTAATGTATCAATGTCTGTTAATATTTCGATGTCTGTTGATGAGCTGACCTGACCGCTGAAATCAGTCAGGTCAGGTTAACGACGGGGCAAAAATTGCTCAAAATCGCTAAAAAACCCTCAAAATCATTTAAAATCGGTCAAAATCTGTCAAGATCGGTGAAAAACAGACATTGACACATCAACAGACATCGACACATCCAATTGAAAGTCGGTCAGGTCAGGTCTCCGGCATTTGCTTCAACTGCTACACTTTACTACTGTCGATAAAGCAGATGCTTCGATCTGTATGCATAAAAACAACGATGCACCATTCATATTCGATCAGTGATGACTTTAAAAAACATGTTTGTTCTCATGCCATTCATATTTGTCTCACTTGTAGCGACGTTGCTTGTTTTAAAATGGACGTAGGGAAATCATCATTGAGATGCGAAACAAGAGTCGAAGGACGGCTCTTCATACAAAATGGGGACAAAGCATGTCGACTGTAGGTACATTTACGTGCATATAAAAGAGAACGACTTCTGGGTAAGAAATAGTATTTCGTAGAAGTAGTATTTTTGTTCGTGTAAATCAGGCTTTTTCTCTCTTTAGGGTAGGAAGGGAGAGAGATAGAATACCTTTCCTATCAGATTCGCCATATTCTGGCCTGCGAAGCTTAACTCATTGTCTTGTGGAGACCACCTTCGGCAGCCCGATTTACACAGGGCCAAGAAAATCGTTCTCTTTTATATGCACACAAGTGTACCTGCCTGAATAAAATATTGACCGTCGTGCAGTTGGAATACTCCAGGTACCACCTGGATAATTTGTCTTTCTTGCTCTTTCTCGTCTGATTATTATTGTTATTAATAACGCTTTTGAGTGTTGTTCAAGAGTTAAGAACCGGACAGTGTCAATTGTTAGATTCAACTTGTCACGTATCATATTTTATAGTGAATGCAGTTGACAAGATTTGCTTTATTGAAATTTATTATGTATCCTCATCTCTCTACATGTAAATATTTCTTTATAATATACAGTACGTCAATACAATGTATTGTAAAGTTGTTTCAATTGAAAGATATAATATTTCTATGGGATCAATAATATTTTTATGTACAGGTAAACATTAGAAAATTATACGCAATAGATTTAATTAATTATTAATTGAAATATTAATAGACACAAATTGAACGGTTGTTTATTTTGAGGAGGAAAACAAATTTCTCAGTTTGTTGAACATGGAAATTTATATTTATTGATTTTTGTTTACATAGGAAAGGTAGGCGAGAAGAGGAAATTTGAAGAGATGCAGGAAATTAAAAGACGAAATAATAAATCAAAATCCAGTTATTACGTACAGGTAGTTAGTTTAGAGAGAAAATATCGACAGCGCATCAAAAAATTGCATTTTTTTATACCTAATTTTCTCAGAATTTTTTCCTTTGTTTCGCTCACAGGATATGACTGTTATTCCAAAATATCTACCATAATTCCAATTTTAATAAAAATGGATTCCACATTTTTAAATTGAATCATTTCCAACAATATTCTCAGATTACAAATGTACCGGAAGTAAAAATCCAGATTTTTGCAACACGTGACATTTTATACCTATATTTCGAGACTACATAGATCCACATTAAACAGAAAGCATTATCATTATCATTGTTGTTGTTGTTTTTGTTATGATAGCAATTAATTTTAGACCAACCTGCTAACATTTCTATCACCGAAACAAATTAGAACATGTTAGTTATCGTTAGAGATAGGTATGATGAAAATGTGGCAAATATCATTCTACACTACAACACGGTTTTAAAACCGGTAAATGAGAAGTGATTCATTTACTAAGAATTCACCTGTGTGGTTCTTTCATCATATTATTAAATATGTTTTTTCTCTTCTAAATTCTCTTCTAAATCTATTTCTCTCCACTTGTTGGTATATTAGGTGTTGTTGGCTTGTTCTATTATTGACTGTAAAGATAGATACAGGAAGTTTGTCTTGTTAATGAACTTTGTTGTTGTTTGTTGTTGTGTTGATAACCCCACTAAGATTATGATGCATTTGATCGTATACTACAATATTGTGAAATTAGAAGACCCCCTCTTATTTTATGAGTGTCTCAAAAGAGATGTGGGATGTTTCAAAGCACTCCTGAATAGGTGGATCAATCAACTATGCCAGTGGTCCTCAAAATTATGAAACATTCTGAGAATCACCAGAAAAAAATTGTTAAAAAATCGTTGTAAAGATATCAGTTTATGTGGTTAACAAATTAATAAGGGTACTCACATGATGCCACGTATTGCTTGTATTCGTACGCGTGCATATAAATATCAGACACTATATCTACGACTTGTGAACGCCCCATATGATAAGAGAGAGAGACGGCACGCATGTCATTTGCAGACGTTCACAGCTGTTCAAGATACGAAGTTGAGAAAACATGCCGCAACGCTACTCTCATCTACGAGACCTTGGCTATTTCCCCCACCTACTGGAAATACGACATACGAGGTCTCATAGAAATAGGAGGGCAGTTGTGAGTATCCTCAGTGGTATTCACATATGCCCTTGTATTTCTACGAGAACTCGTATTTATACGATTCCAGTAGGTGGGGGAAATAGCCCAGGTCTCGTATTTGAGAGTAGCTTTGAGGCATGTTTTGTCAACTTCGTATTTTTAGCAGCTGTCAACAAATGCAACTGACATGCGTGCCTTCTTCCTCTTTATCATTTGGTGCGTTGTCTGGTATTTATACGAACGCGTACAAATACAAGGCAATATGAGGTATATGTGGATACCCCCATTATCTTCAAAAATTCGTCCAAATTTTGACTTGCGGAACTCGCGGAACCTCTCTGGAGAAGTTGTGCAGAACCCCAGGGTTTGAAGACCACTGAACTATACTAATTGTAACCTATCAGGCCAAATTATAGGCAAACTTTTCTATATTTTAAAATAATTTTGTGTTATTGTTGTCAAGAAGGTTCCATTCAATTTCCGTCCTCTTTTTTTTCTAAATTATTGATATTGAATCGATAAAGTTGGAGGCTATTCAGTCGTAGGTTGTTTCACACGAATAATTCAAATAATAATAATGACAATTTCGGGTTTTAACATTGAAAAAAAAGCATCAATTGTTTTCCCCCTAGTTTTTTTTCTCTCCCCTAAACATTTCCAGTCTTTTGTGCAAATTTCCATTAACATACAATTACACCCGCATGTTTCGTTTATAACGTATGTATAGTTGAACTCACCTACCGACATACGGTAATAACGAATAATTAGTCATTCCATTTATAGGTAGAAGAGAAATACAGTTTGATGGGCGATTTTTTTTCCGTTTCATTTCGTTGTTATTAATTGCTAGTGAATTTTTTTTTAACTGTAGGAAGTTGTATAATGAATGTTTATAGATTTAAGTGTTGAAGGATGTTTTGTTAAGTAATCAAACTATAAATTAGTTTCTCTCTTATACGTTAATTTTATACATAGGTTTCCAAAAAGACACGGCAAAAATTGATACGTTTTCGTGGTTGTTTGCGTAATTTAAACGAGCGATTGCTTATAAAATCTAATAAACCTAGTTAAAATTATTTTACTATCATAAGACAATTTATCTAAATATAGAACAACTTCAATAGAATCATTAGAATTTAATAGTATTCTTTGAACTGATGTTCAATTGATCGTTAGATAATTGTTTGTTGTGTCTGTCAATAAATAAATCACCTTTGAAATTTAATTAACATTTAACATAAATAAATACGTTTTTTTTTAGATGAAATTCAAATTGCATTCTTCTTGTAGCGCACCTGTAATATTTTGATAAAAGCGCCCTCTTACTGGTTTCAGGACTATTCAGTAATGATGGCGCTGATACCGTTGCAGGACTTCTACACAACTTGCAGGAATACCTAGACACTTGTCCAGCAGGTGGCGTTGAATGTTTCTGAGTCTTTAAAAATTTTCTAATCTTCAGTTGACGATCAATTTGCTATTAATTATTCCAATTCTGTATTGACATTTTTGGTTCAATTATTTAGAAATTTTATTCATTGTTGGGCAGTAAATCCAAAAAAAGTAATAGTTTCCGTTATATAGTGTGATCTACAAAATATATGGTTCATGTCCAAAAACAAACGTATGTCTTTGCATGCGTGATAGTTCAGCTGGTTACTGCGGTGGCGCCATCTATACAAATTTTATGGTATTTTAATTGATCAAATTAGTTCTTTTTATTTTTTGATGAAAATTCGACTTCGATTCCCAAAACAAGCTTTACTTTAATGCTAAACATTAATTGACTGTAACAACAACGATTCAAATTTATAGCGATTTCAATTTTTCAACACACAGATCATCAGCGTTAACCTAACTTACTATGGCATGTTGGTGAAAAGCGGTAAAATGTAGACATATATGTACGTCCGTTACGTTATTTAAAGTCAATGCTCACTTGACCATAAATTCTATAGATCACACTGTACATACGCTAACGCTAACGTTAAATCCGATTGTCCATAACGTAAGACAAACTGTTTGCGCAACTCCCTTTCTTTTTCTAATAAAATGTAACGTTACAATTATTGTTAACATTAGGGAAATTTGGCCACATGACGCTAAATGGCACATGCAACGGTCACTGCTGACAGACAAAGTGGGCAACTTGCGTACATAACCCGTTTATAAGTCTTAGCGCATTTGTCTATCGCTTCCTACCAGGCAATTATCGGGATTTAACGTTTAGCGTTGATTTAGCGTCATGTAGCAAAATCTCGCTATTATGTATTGCGAATAGTCTCTAATATATAATACAATTTCGAATTTGTGCTGATCGTCTATTTTGCACGTACAATTTACGTTATTTAGCCCCTGTCCAACAACTATATGGAGAGACTATCTATACATATATAGTGGGATTTGCATCCTGGAAATCCTGCAAACGTTAGTAGTAATAGTAAATGGACGTGTCCGGAAATTTATCTGACTTGGCGGAATTTCGGCTTATGTTGTTGTAAAATCTTGAAACAAGTTTAACGTAAAATTCATTTCTTATTAGTTAAAAACCATAAATAATTCAGCCGATTCTTTCCTCTTCCTCACTCCGATTTTCTATACCACGATTGTGTATTTTTCTTTGGTTTGATTTTATTATACCTTAGTATACGGAAAATAGGAACAGGTTTTAGTATAAGTAAATTGTACTCTGGCTTTAGTATTGATTTCTCTTTGTGAACTAACAACCGTATCGTTATTCAGATGTATCTTATATTCAGATTAAGATGGCTCTTGGCCTGTTTGTATTAAGATTCCACTCCTTCGGCTTGTAGTTGTTTCTCGGTAGAGAGACCAATTGTTAAAACTTTTATAGAGATTTTCTATAATAATTATAGTTTTGTTAATCGATTCCAATCTAAATATAAAGTTAAAGAGAAAAAATTGATAGTACCATCAGATTACGATCAGATTCAGAATTGAAAGACGTCAACGTATAAGAGAATTTCGAAACTAAACTCCCATGTGGACAATATTGGGAAAAAAATGTCCTACTCTAATCGTAATTTACTTTTTTGATTCTATTCGATGGGAAACCAAATGGCTAGAAATCAATCACTCGACTCTTCTATTTAACTCTTAAATGTTCAATTTCACCTTTATCCATCATTCTAGTAGAAAATAATCTCTGACAACTCAAGTTTTTGTAAATACGGAAGGCATAAAAAATAAATATATATTCTACCCATAGGTAGGTATATTTAATGGAATAAAGTGACTGACAAGCATGTCCGTTTCTATTAATATTCTAAATAATTAATTAAATTCGTTAGATAACATTTCAGGTAAACAATGTCGAGGTGTAAAGAACTACCACCACCCTTCGTTTAATTTCTAGCAAAACTTTCTACATCAACGTATTAAATTTGGCGGTAGTTAATTTCCGCTTTATTAAACTTCATCTGGATATGCCTTTTATTCCAAGCATACATCCACCCCTACTATACGTACGTATACGTATATAGGGTGTCTCACCCTTATTGCCGTAATTTTAGTTATGTATTTATTGATTTTTAAACATTTATGGTAATAGTCCAGTAAGGGAGGCAATTTTCGGTGAGACACCCTATATACCGTTTGTTTATTGAAACGTAAAAAATTGTCATTAAAAAGCAGGTCATAATTGCTTCTTATTAAGTCAATTTTTATTGTTTACAAATCTAGTACAGTCGTACTACATTTCGTAATTATTTAATGTTTGTCAAGGATAATTGTGGTTGGAACACTAAATTGAGGCAAGAAAAACTTCTATTGAAAATTTTTTCATTTTCTTTTCTTTTTTCGTCAAACTACTACTACTATTAAAAGTTTGGCAATAAACGTTTTATATTTATTTTTCTTTGATAATTAGAACAACAACAGTTGGAGTTTCCAAACTTTTCTATAAGAAAACTGTCACAATTTTATGATAGAAACATACAACATACCACAGCTGTATTAAATTGAGTATAATTTTTATTTTCCTTCATTTTTCAAGTAATAATAGAAAATGTCGTCTTCGTAAAGTTTAATGAATCTGACTTAATTTATTTAGTTATCTTTTTTAATGTGACTATAAAATTAGATGCTGCAATATACTGATAGTGGAAGTCTTTAAAAATATATCTTTTATAAGATAAATATTCTTGGAAAAGTCTTATAATAGGAGGAGAGTTAAAATAAATTTTCCTAGAAGCTTGTATGCATTACCTACATACAATAATTAAATTGCAATTGAATTCTTTTATCTATTATCTATTTGCATTTTACATGTTTTATGTAAATTAAGAGGCGCCCAATTCAACCTACTATTACTATTTAATAATTACATTTATTCAAATTTATTAATATTTATATGAATAACAATTAGATTTCCAGTGAAAACAATTATTCACATTCTTTCTTTTTCTTTCTATCTTATTATTATTGCTGTTATTTGTTTTTCCTATATCCGGTTTATAAAGAGATTGAGAAAGTTGTTAAGTAATTTTTATCTTTTTGGTTTCGTCATTTTTTTTCGGTGTGTTTATGAATATTTAAATGGTTATCAGAAATCAACAATCTACAGTTACCTTGTAATTGTAATTTTATTATTTTTTTTAGAGAATTACTGCGAAAATTTTCAAGATAAGTGATAGAAATTGCGTTGGAGTCCTTCATGTATTACTAATTATTATTAATAAATCCATCCATAAATTCATTATATTTGAGATATTTTTATTTTTTAAATAAATACTAAAATGTGTTTTTCAAATTCCCATCACCTTGTGTATGAGTTAATTAATATATTTAGTTAAATGTGTGCAATTACGTCGTATCAAAATTCCTTGATGCGGTTAGTTGACCTGATTGTTCCTGATTAATTATGTCACATCATCATTGTCATTTAGGTTGATGATAACAAAATTAAATGAACGTCTTTGAAATTGCGTTGTTTTTTTTTTCGTCTTTGAAGAATTTGATTAAAAGTAGCTTTTCACGATTGGAAAACTCAACAACAATAGACGAGAATAAGAAGGGTGAGCTTTCCAGAAGATTACTGTGTGGTGATGGTTCTCTAGATACGATATTTGACGGTACATTAAATCCTTATCAATCAAAATTTTAAAATCATCTCTATGATAAGCATATAGGTATACATAGTATTCTACCGATTCTGCTAAGGTTTGTCAATTAATTTCCCACACCTATGTATATATTCACGAAATGTAATTAGGTCAGATATTTGATCCATACATAACATTCCTGTTACAATTGGAATACCAGACAGATATTTTTCGATTTTCACAATCAAAGGGTTTATTTATTTTTTAATTAAAATTTATTAATAGGTACCTATTGGAGAGATAGCTGAGAGGAATTTCGATTGATGCAATAAAATCTGATTATTTAGTGAGTTGACTAGTTAGTAAAACTAGAGTTGGAACTGTCGTTCGTTTATAAATTCTCTCTCTCTCTATGTCGTATATTAACTAATGACTGTCGTCGATTGTATGTGTGTGTGTGTGTGTGTGTGTGTGTGTGTGTGTTTGTTTAAAATATCATCAAACCTGATAACGACGAATGAATCAATGTGTCGTATGTATCAGGATCTGATTTGTACCACCATCATTTGATTGCCTTTTAGTTTACTGTAGAAGAAGACGAAATGTTATTGTAAAATATCGATCAGAGATTCTCAACATTTTCAAAGCTGCATATTCTCAAACTAAAATCTCAAATTCCATTTGACTGTGGTATTTGCTGGGATTCTCAACAGAGTTACCGTCAACGAGGACTATTTTGACAGTTAAACGGTATGCTGTCCTCGTAGACGGTCTTCTTCGTACACCTTGACATTTGAAAAACAGCCAATAGTAGACAATATTTGCAACAGAGGCTGTTTTGATACAGAAAATTAATTTTTTTGGACTGGTGTCACTAAACAACAAAATTTCAATAGCGCGTTTTATTAATACACGACCTGTTCGTGCAGAAAAATGACTTGTTCCTTCTTTTTGAACAAAGATTATGTTTCACTTGAATACTACTTGTTTGAAAGATTTCTAAACTGCAACTACAGGTCGTTGTCGCACTTGTCCTTTAGAAAACTGCATGACAAAAGTGATATTTTCCAGTTTGGCTCCTTTGTGGCCTGGACGAAACGACGGGGATTGCGTATAGAATACCAAAGTACTCGTTGACATTCAACACCGACAGTCAGCAAGTGGAGATTATGATAATGATAACGATGACTTTATTACAGAACACCCATTGATTGTCTTTTTCTGGATTAAACATAATATTTTATCAATTGATTTGCGTACTATCAAGTGTTTTATTGCACGTGCCACCGTTTAGTTGACACTGATATAAATTGTACGATCTCTGACTGTTTATTTAGATTTAATACATGTATCCGCCCGGTTTTCCAACAAGACAAGATAGAAGAGCTCATTTAAACTAGTTAAGAACTTGAAGAGGAAAGATGGATATTCGTCGGTTGTCTGATTACAATAGGAGGGGTTGGTTAGTTAGTTAGTTCAGTTCAGTATGGTTTTAGGGATCAACAGGCAGTTAAAACAAGAGCTGGGATTTTAGAATAAGATAATTTTTACTATGAATAGAGGGTTGGAATTTAGTGTTTTAGTACCTAAGGCCTAAAGGCAAATAATGGTTATAAATAAAATGGTCCCTTGTCAAACGAGCCGGATAATTCTATAGGAAATAATACAGATTAAGGACTATAATTAGATCTATAAATGATAAGAATATTGAAATTCACAGTGTGTATTTAACGAATTCTCCAGTTTATTGCTGCAATTTTTGCCGGTTGCTTGACTCCCAGGAAAAGAAAAAAACAATATTTATTTGAATATTTTAAGATTTATTCAAATGGTAATTTTTTCAAATATATTGAATGTGGAAAATCGATAAAATATGCAAATTTCTAACATAAAATACCGTACTTACATAAAATATTACTAAATTTTATTGTTAATACCAGCATGAATATCAATGTATTAATGTATATATGTGTGTGTTGGTATATTTGAAATTGAACCCTTACCAGTTTAATATTATAAATCATGAAAATTGGGACAATAGCTAGTTTACTGACAAAATCGATAAAAGATTGTTAATAATTTAAAATTATTCTGAATGTGATATCATAATGGTTTTCTATTGAATGGAAACATTGTCAACAGGCTTACCCAACTGAATATACCTCTACCTGTCCATAAATAGATGTATATGGAGTTAGACAGTCAAATCCCTTTAGGCAAATTTACTTCATATCGAAACTGTTCACGTATATAATAACAAAATCTGGAAATTTTCAAATATTTACAAAAATAAATAATAATAATAATAAAAAAATAGCACACAAACGAGCAGAAATGATCTTAATTGAGTCATTTTTTGGTTTAATAAAAGATGAACCACAGAATTATGATTATCTTTAATAAAAGACCAACTAGTTAATTTCAAATATATATGTAATTATAAGGAAAAATTTCGTGCTCTAATTTTCACGATTTCTTCATCTTCTTTTGCGGTAATGTCCTTTTAATAATAATAATGTTGTGTATTGTTTGTTTTTAGAATTTTCACTTTAAAGGGAAAGCTTTTTGATGATTTTGATCAAATTATTAACTACTTCCACAAACAAAAAACATGAATTAACCAAAAACCGTAAATTATCTGTAAGATAATTAACTTTTATTTTCGCTCATTTTTTTCTCATTATAATTCGAAAACGGATATATCGTTATTTAATTTAAATACTTTCCCTTATAATATAGACAATGATTGTATTGATTGCATAATTACTACTAAATTAAATAATTTATTATATACCTTGTGCCCATTTTCCAGTGAAAACGACAAACTAAATTGATTATATGGTCGTCGTATAGCTACATTCGACACCAAATATGTTTGATATCCTTAAAAGGACCGATGAAATAAGTCTTCCAGCAATAATTCCATTGCTTGTTTTTGTTGATTTTTTCTTATTATTCAATTATTTATTAGTAAATTTGTTCTCTTTTCTGGATTTTTTGTGTAAAACTATTTGAATTCAATGATTTATGTTACACGAAAATTGATCAAGGCAAGGCTATAAAATTATAATTGTCTATTATTTTGTTGTTTTTTTTTTTGTTCTGTTGAACGTAGAAGGAATGGTATTTATAATATGATGACCTCTACTATGTAATGTCAACCGTAAAATCGTAATATTATTTTGTAATGTAAGGGTGTTAAACTAATAAAAGGAAGATTGTTTAGATAGACATATGCTTTATACACATAACACAATACATACAGACCTTGGTTAGATATTGAGAGTTGAAGGAGAAATATTTAATGATAGATACCAGCATGCAACTTTAACAACCCATGTCTAGATAATAAATCAGTATTCCATGTATACTGCACCTAGTCTATGCTTCTAAAACGACAATTTTACGTTATTTCAAGTGTACACTATTGTGTACTTCTCTTGTATAGTGTGTAAGTGTAATTGCCATTGTTATTTGCCCTGCAAAGGAAACCGCAGGATTTATACTCCACACTTCTCCCAGTAGGTTTTTCTCTTATTGTTGTTGTTGTTGGCTTCTCATTTTCTTCTTTATTTGTGAAATTGTGAAAAAAGCTCACCAGCCACATTTTCGGTTTACATTGCATTGTATACTTCGTACATACAGAAAGCCCCCCAACAGGAGATTCACCTGGTCACTGGAGGCCTTCTCGGTCGTCGACCTCCTATCTTCGAACATGTGGTCAATGTTTTTATAACATCTTAACTGGCTTTTGGAAATTTATATTTATTTTTCACCTCCAATAATATGTCTTGTTGCGTATAGATTTTTGGGCAAAAATCGAAAAGAAACATTCTAAATATATACAATTCAGGAATTTTTAAACCACCGCCTACAGATACAAGTCTACTACAACTATTGAATTAATTCAAATTCAATCTCTACACGTTGTGGTTTAGACGGGATTGTAATCATAGTTTATTAAATTTTCAAGTATAAATCTAACAAAATCTCATGAATAGCGGCTTAATTATAAATTAATTTCCAGAAATTTTGTTGTAAAATTTTGTTGGAAATTCATTCTTTGTTTTTATGGCAGGATATCAAAATTACATTACAGGGTTTTCCTGTTGTCAAGAGTTAAAATCATGAAATCATGTTTTTCTGGTTTCTTTCTTGACATGTAATTAGTATCTCTAAACATTTATCGGATGAAAGCGAATAGGTGAATACAGACAGGTTCATAGTATCTTCTCATAGGATCCGATATAACAACACTGTGAGAAAGAACTACTAACAACTTGTCAACCGGTATTATAGTGGAATTTGTTCAATATTAGTCAATGAAATAATTAAAGCTGAAAGTATTTCATGCATTTTTCAATTAAAATACCAGCTGATAAAAATGTACAATTATAAAATCAAATATACCAGACGTTCCAGTGAATTGTATGCCTCATATTTCAGTCATTGATAAAAAACAAGGTGAAACAGTTTTTTCGTTACTTGTTTGTTATGGTGCGGATACATGGAGAGATTTTTGTCTCCCAAATTTCCCCCCTTTCTATTTTTAGAGCGAGAGGTTGCATCTACCTCTTTATTTGTCATGGGAGAAGAGGAAAAGTTAGGTGCCCGTGTATATGCACCCTTCGATTAGCCATAATGAAATTTATGTGCATATTAGGTAATCTATGGGAAAATGTCACTGTCAAGTGTGTACCTATATGGTGTGTGTGCCTCAGGTGATAAGATGTCGTCGCGATGCCGGTTTTCCTCTTTTTTCCCCCTATGTTTAACATAATCAACTATGCTTGCTTAACATTGTTCAAGCGCGACTAGTAACATTATAGCGCGACAATTTCTTTAATGCTGTTCTATACACACACACACACATAATCTGTTCGGTGAATTTTGTACGGTTTCCAAGAATTTAGAAACAAGAAAATTTATTCATAACTGTTAACAAATTTTTCAGGATTTCTATAAAAACAAATTGCATTTTTTCTTCTCCATATTCCATTCCAAAATATGTACAAATTGCAACTCATTAGTGGTGGTAGTATCAGGCAATAAAAAAAAATTAGTACAAAAACATCGTTGATTAATCATCACAACTCGACTATAAATAAAACGATAAAAAGCAATAAAACTACCCCTCGGTTGCTCTTTTTTTTGCTTCTATAGGGTAAAAGTTAAAATAATAGCCGACGTTGGTCGCTAATCAAGTCATTTAGTATACTGGGGAAGCTCCCAAAGCTCCTGGAATAATGACAGAAACAGAGCTTTTGCTGGGCAATTAATTCACTAATGTACTTAGAAAGACCAACAACAACAACTTTAAAGTTTATAATCAAACATTTTCAGTCGCACACACAAATAAGACAAATTTTGTAATATAGATCTTTTATAATTGAATTAAACTCCTGATTGCTAACTGATTAACTGTGGTAATGTGTGTGGTAAAGTAAATTTATGTCATTATAGCTCTAAACCAAGATTATCATCTATTTGTGTCGTTGTTTTGATGTTCATAACTGATATGGTGGTTACAAAACAGTCGTAATTGTGGGGATGATTTATTTAATCTTCAACTATATTTGGTTTTATCATCATAATACAATAATTGGAAAATACTACCTTTTGTTTGTATACATTTTAATTAAATTAAATGGGTAGATGTCTGTGAAAGAAGCGAATAATAAAAAAGAGAAGTTATATAGTTGAATTTCATTAGTCTAGCTAGGCTAAAGTAACACGAACTGGGGAAATGTGTGTCGTGGGATTGCTCCACTGGACGCACAGGGATTATTACGTCAAGTGATAGGAATCGATAAATTATTATCAAATGGATTAAATTGGTCACACGTTTTTCCTCTTTTCCTCCTGTTACTAAAGGGCACGTGATCTAATTATTTTAAAGAAAATTCCATTTTATTATTTTGATAGAAATAAATGTTTAGAGAAACTTATATATTTTTGGGAGCTTTATTGTGACAAATCCCCATCTACTTAAAATTCACAGATGCTTTTATGTTTGTTGTTCCGGTTGCAATTTGCGAAATACAGTAAGCAGTAGAAGATTTTATTGCACCAAATGCACACAACACTATAGCGATTCTGACCCGCTAGCTTGGAGATGAATAAAAGGAAATGATACAAGTTGTTACCTTTTGCATGGAAAATAATCAAAAAATTTTCATTTTGTCACACGAAAAATGAAATAAATCTTTCATTTCGGTTTATTTATATTTTCCTATCTCCACCTAGATCATCATAGATTACAAGAATCTTGTATTATTCCATCAAATAAAGCTCGTATTTTCATGAAAAACTTATCTTATTTACCGAAGATTGGAGTGAATATTTCTCCTCCGTCATACATATGATGATATTGGATTTTTCTTGTTAGAACTTAACTTGATAGAAAAACAACAGAAAAATCCACCAAATAGTATGTGGAAATGTACTTATTCTGAATGAAAAGATTTCCAGGCTTCAAAATTATAATTGTTTTTGTTCTTTTTCTGTTGCAGGTGAGTTGGAATTTCCTTCCTATTATTTTCCTCATACTGGTCTGTTGAATAAGTAAGTTAGATAATTAATTAAATAATGTCTTACGAAATACTCCCACAAATTGTTTTCACAGGGCGATTATTTTTCAGTAGTAGGAATCTTGACGAGTTTCAAGTTAATAAATTTCCTAGTCTTCTCTGTATACGGTTGAGTGATTTTTCAAAATGTTTCCTATTTGTAAATAACGCCTATATATGATTATTGTTATGTTGTATAATAAACAACAATAGAGACACACGTAATCTTTAAAATCTAATACGATAAAATTCCCACATTTTCATTGAATTGACTTGACTTTATATTAGACGTAATCTGATATAATTCACGTTGCTGGATGTCGCTAATAATTTATTAAACACTCATTTTATAGTATATTGAAGGATAACAATTATGCAAATTACTAGAGTTTTGACCTTTTCCACTATTTCCGATTTATTTTCATAATAAAATTGTAGGCGTTATTATCCAGATTTTTCTTCTATTTATTTATTAATAGACAAAAAATCGAGTTGTTTTTTTGTTGTTGTTTCGATTGGAAAGCTTGTTGGTATTTTATCCAAATGATTGGTTCGTTTAGTTAGTTGATATACCTACTGTTTTTTTTTTCTTTCTTTTTGATGGGTTCACCTGTTACATGCTTTCTGCCTGCCTGAAAACCGCAGACTTCTTCTTCGGCGGTTCGTTGAATGGTTTTTACCAAGGCCGCCCAGATGCCCACTCGTCACAATCAGGAATCTGCACACACCATGATAGTTGACTGAACAATGGGCCTAATATTTGTGTGTGTATTTTGATAAGCAACTTTTAATGATTTCTGTTTCTATCTATAATTTCGTTGATTTTTTGTGTAAATGGTGCTTTTCTTTCAACAATGTTGCCAAGAGGATAATTCCTTGGTCGATACAACAGTTAACAAGGAATACACATAGCAATGTAGAGAAGGATCTTATCATCAGCCCAGACAGTCTAATCGTCTTATCTAAACAGCCAGTTTTCGATACTAATAAATACTATATTGGAACGATTTTTTCCTGTTGTTGTTAATTTATTGCACCATGATTTCATTAGTGGTTTCCAATCTTCGGAATATGATAGTTTTATTATAATGAGAATTACTAATACATGGATTGATAATTCGGTCAGACTTTATCATTGTTGTAGCAGAAACTGGCAGGATCTATATTTAGGAGAGTTTCTACAGGTCATATCCTTGAGGATTTTGACCGATTTTGGCACAATTCCAGTGGAACAGCAAGAGCATAAGAATTTTTCATCAAATTTGTTATTTAAAATTCGATATTAAATTGCCTAATATTCGTTTCGGGAATTGTTAAAATTTACCGTTTTATTAATGATGCAGTTGAATAGAAGGAAAAAAAAACATACCGATAGATGTTAACGATCAGAAAAAAATATTTCAACAAACATCTGTTTAGTATTATTAGCTTAACGTATTAAGAAACTAGCTGTAAAGGCATTATTGGTTTTTTTATCATGAAAAATGTATGTGTTTTTTCTAAATATAATTGGTATATATGTTGATAAGGCAAATTAAAAGGCGGTATCTGCATAAATGCAGATGTTCTAGTGGCATGTGAGGAGGTTCATGACCGATTATGGATGAATAAGGGTGTATTAAAATCATTAGAATTTCAAAGATAGTTATAACAAGTTTCAATTTCAATTAATTTATGTTTAACATTGTGTTTTTTTTTCTATCTTGCACACGCAATAATACATACAAACAAGCAAATAAATATGTAATACAATTGAAGGCTACACGATGAAGGCTACGGGAAACTTTTTGTTTGTTGCCCAAGAAAAAAAGTTCTTATGATTACAATAGTCTGCCAACTTCATAGTTATTTGGAGTTAATAAAAAAACACTACTATTGTATAAAATATAAACGAAGGATTGGCATAAAAAAAATTGGATAAAGATTTTTATTGAATTATCTTGAATTTTTGTGGTTCCATTCTATTTATAAGGGGGTCTAAATCAATAATGAACTCGATAGAAGTTACAGTTTTTTCCCAATTTATTGATTTTCAATTGAAAATAAATTGTCCTTTTAAAATTTATTATTTATATCAAGACTGTGTATCTTGAAGATAGAACGAGAGAAATGTATTCATTATTGATAAATAAAAGAAATGTCAAAGATCTATTGAAAAATTCATAAATTCCAATGGCCTTCGATTCGATCGAGTTTTAATCGTTGAAAACCCTCAAGTTCGACTTTTTTCTCTTCTCTCCTATGTATTGAGATATTCATAATTGAGATTGTTGTTTAGGTAAAGATTGGATTGTTGTTGTTGTTGGTTGTTCGGTCCATCCCATATCTTTATGATGGTTGAGAAACCGGAGAGATCACTCTCTCTTTTGCCCCCCTGGGCTTGGATGGTGAGCCCCCTCTAAGTTGTACCGGTTGGTCTTCAGCAAGCACTATACACAACATTGCTGCGATCAGTCTACCGGTCACGCGTTGTTATAAGAACGTCGTTGTAATAATTTTTATATAGCGGATTTTCTTGTGTGTGTGTGATGGATTTTCCAGTTTTAATAATCCAGTGGAAATTTACATTTCAGTGTATTTCAAGTTCCTTTTTATTGTTCTCGGTGTGACTTAGAATTCAAATAATTGGTGGTCGATATAGTGTAGAATCTTGATTAAATTGTGAATATTTCAGACTATGGTAATTTTTCCTTTCTTATCAGTATTTCTAAAACCGTCTTCAAGAATAGTAGTTTGATGATTTGAGTTGTATTGTATCATAGTTTTGTGTGGGAAAAAAATTTGAAGTGAATATGAAAATATGTTTTATTGTGTCACGTTTCATCATTCCTATCAGTCTTTCGTTGTTGTGAATATATTATGGGGTCGTTGATTGTAGGCGTTGTTTTAATTTGTCAAAGAGCAAATGCAAGTTTTTTTTTATTATTGCATTCTCTCTATCTCTTTGACATTTATATTGTTAAAATGTTTAATCCAACAATAAATAGTCATTTTGTTATCAATAAAACTTTTACTTGTTGTTGACGGAAAAGAATTTAAAATCCCACCCCACGCATTTAGGCTCGTAGGTAGATCAATTTGAATTTTTTTAAGCAATTTGGCGTTGTTGACTTGTCTAAAAGAATTCACAAGAAGAAGCTAAATAAAACACAACAATAAAAATTTTTATGGTAGCTCACAACAATACCATTTTTGGTAAATTTTGTAATGTGGTGTCCAGCTGTAGAAATATTTGCCAGTAATAAATTCTTTCTGTATTTCTATTCTTTACCTACAAAAGGGACTTTTTTGGAAAAATTCTAACACTCGATAGTGATCTCTACACCCAACAATAATGTTCATCGAAAGTGATGATTTAAAACAATGGAGGTGTGTAAATGGGTGCGGAAGGAAGCTTTTTTTCCATATCTCTTCTAAAGAACGCAAAAAGCGCAATCTATTGTCATTAATTGTTCATTTTTTTTTTAAATTATCTCGACCGACTAGCACACTTTACCATTCACCTATTTCATAATTTAAACATTTAATTTTTTTATAATTTTATTTTAAAAACTGTAACGGAATTGTTGATTTTTACCGTTCCGGTTTGCATAGATATGATGTTCGTAATCACAACCTGTAAGTTATTTCCGGTAAACTGTACGTAATATTATTCCTTTATCGTACAATTTTCCAATGAAAAAAGTTGGGTCATTTATTTTAAATGAAAGAGAGAAAATGGAGAAAATCTTTAACGGTTGGAAAACGTCAAAAATCTGATTACGATCATTTTTAACTCATTTCTATCTATCTTGTTCTATAATTTTTTTAGATTTTGACTATAATTGTCAAGATTAATTATTTTCTGTGGTCTTATTTGATTAGATTCGCAAATTTTTGAAGGTTATTTATGGTAATAGTGGTAATTATATAGTAAATATTTTAAATACCGAGATGAATAATTGTTAATAGAGTACTCATTTAATTGCTTTCTAATTTCTAATCATTGTGGTATATCTACTAACTATCTCTTTTTGTGTCCATAAATATAAACATTCACTACAATTTGTATCATGTAATAATATGTTGAGCAAAGAATTTTATCAATTTTTTTTTCTATATAATTTTATTATTTCTATGAAATTAAAAGTGATTATTACAAGTATAAAATCCCACTTGGACAAGATTCTAATTGTTCTCTTGCTTGTTTAGAATAGGTAGTTGTTAGTTAAGTAGGCGAACTGGTTTAATTGAACGTGTTGTGTGTAGGCAAATTTATCAAATATTATTGAATTTAAATATAGTTAGTTTAAGGCTATCCATTTTCGAAATATAATATTATAACAGAAGTCGGAAATAATATTTGATTTATGTTGTATTGACACTTGATTATTTGTTGATACAACTTTTAAAGTGAAGTTTTTTAAAACAAACATTGAAGAAACCAATAGAAGAATAGGAAATGTTGACAAAATTCAAGTAGCTTGAAAATAAAATAAAATAATAAACTTTCTTTAACTTCTTCATGGTTTTGTGATTCTTTTCATAGACGAATGATTTAATTCTAGGTTTTTGTTCTTGTTGTTAATTTCATATACTACTATATTGATGTGATTTCCTTAGGAAAATCAGTCATTTAAAATGTTTGAAATGGTAGATGGGTTCAAATTTAAAATTTCCATTAGGCGATTGAACTCTCTAGTATACCTATATCTATTAGGATATAACTGGAATAGGATTGTATAGTCATTTTGAAATTGAAATTTGGACTGTTTTCCCCATTTTGCAAATATGCCAAATTTATTGAAATTGATCACTATCATTTTTCAATTATTTACATTTATAATACAATTCAGTTCTTAAAACGGTCAATTATATTATAATTACTTTTGTTGTTGTATTTAATGAAACCGTTAGTCATGTAATATTTAGATTTATGTTAAATAATGAAGAAAATTCATAATAACAGACCATTTTTTTTGGAGTAATTTAAAAATCGTACAGTTATTTTGATTTTAAAATGATTTCTAATGATTAATAAAGCTACTGTTACTGGACAGTAAATGAACATAAGTTTCATTATCTGATAATGTTAAACTATGACCGGTATGTGTTGTTTAGTGTCTTAATACAGCCAAGCCCATAATAACGACAATATTGTTAAATACAAGAATTTCTAATTTTACGCAATAATTTTTGCTATTTTTATTAAAATTCTTCAGGGATATCATTCGGTGTTTTTTTTTGTGTCTTTGTTATTATGATCTGTAGTTAGAGAGTAGGTTAGATTATCACAGCATGTGTTTGATATGGTTGTGACAGTATTATAACGGCATCATTATTGATTTAGAATATAATCATTGGATATAATGAGCAATTGGCATTGTCTTCCTATAGACCTAATGATTATAATTAGTTGAAGAGAAACCAATTTTCACCGTTACATATTCAATGCTGTAGTATTTCCAGTAGTGCAATAAAGATCAATTGTTTTCAGCAAATCACGAAATTTAATTTTTCTTCGCCCTTTAACAAAAATGCCAGTCTTCGGCTATTCTTATCGTATTGTTCGATTTGTTGTGTCAATTCTTGTCAAGTCTTTTGCACCAAATCTTGTATCATTGAAGATACAATCAAAAATTCGTCTAGACGTCGTTTGTTACTGTCGTCTTTGATATTTATTTTTGTAACTTTTTATGTTCCTCTAGTTTCTAGTTAATCTATTTATAATTCTCTGTTAGAAATTTAATTATTAAAATCATCAATACATTTAACATACATATATCCGGTTTCGTTATTCATACTAATTTCAAGAGTCATTAAAATCGAAATTATTACAAGTGAATTTAATTGATATAAATTGGTTTGATGTTGTTATGGCAATCTATCAATTTTGTAGTGAAATTTATAGTTCACGACTATCACATTAAATAATAATCTGATTAATATCTTTTTGATATTGTGCACGTAAAATACTATAGAATAAAGGAAAATTGAAGTGGGTTGTATGTATAAGATTGTGGTTAAAGTTAAATAATAAATTGTTGGAAAATAAGAGTAGAAAAAGAATATTCGAACAAGTTTGTTGTTGTTGTTGTTGTTGTTGTTGTTAAAGTTGATGATCAATCGATACAGGTGTTTGAGAATTTATTGACTTTATTTTCGATCATCGTCATTAACATGATTACTATCTTCAACAACATGATGGTGTTGTGAGAAATTCTTCTATGTCAATGTACAATTAATGTAACTAGTTTTTCTTGTGTGCTGAATCCTGTTAATGACCTTGTGGTTAATTGGGAAAGACAACATTTTTTGTTGTTGTTGTTGTTGTTGTGATAGTGATGACTGGATGATTCTTTGCCATAATGTTGTACAATATGAGTCGGGCGTGTGTTGATGAAGTGCTAATAGAAGATTTGCTCGTGGCATAATCCATAAGTCCCGTTAATATTGTATAGGTAGATAAAAGGCAGAAGTATGGATTCGGTCTTGTTCTGCTGTTGTTGTAGTAACGGCCGCCGCCACCGCCACCGCCGCAACTAGTCATTTTATTACGGATAATCTTATCATCTCCGTTTCCTGGTTTGGCTCGTGTGTATAATATGTAAACCTATGTACCGCAAATCTTTCATTAATAGTGAATCGAGTTTTTCGAGTCAATTCTAAAGATCTAGCTACAATCATTATTACAAAATCGGATGAAACCGTTTAATACCAAAATTATATAGCAGGTGTATAACGTATCCATATTAATATGGGTCGTTTTGTTGGTTGTTGCTCTTCATAGAGTTGTGAGTGAGAGAAGGCGAGAAGAGAAAATCTATAAAGGTTCTATAGGTGATGGTGATTGCATGCGGCACTCCCGCGAGAATCTCGCTTCCTGGTTAGACTTGATAGATGACACCGGTTCATAAAACGGCACAAGTTCTGTGCTCTTTATCAAGAGAACTAGGGTTAAACGGGAAATCAACTTGAATTGTTACTATTATCGTTGATTCTATTCAGATTAATGATCATTATCTTTGATACAATACAATAATTTCATCTAACTTTACATGAGACGGTTTTGGTAGTGACTCGTTTTTTTTGCTTTGTAAAAATTCCAATTTGACGTCAGCAATAATAAATTCTTTAGGTATACCTCAACCTTGGCCTCGCTAAATTCGTAAATGGTTTCCAATGATTGGTTACCATCGATTCTTTACAATGCAACGATTCATCCTCAAATTTACGGCTCACCTGTTTGAAACGTAACCTTGGAAGACGACTTCCTTTTCTTCGCGAAGAAAAACAATTAAAAATGAAACCAATAACTTTTGAAAATTTACGTCGTCTGGTTGGTGCCGGCCGTAAAAAGAAAGAAAAAGAATCATCATTTAAACGTAGTGATTCTTTTAAACGAATTTCAATAAGGAAAAGTTATTTAGATCGTGGCAAAAAGAAACACATATCGAAATTGGAAGTTGCAACACAAACAGTTGCTGAAGAGGATCTTTTTAAATTGATTGAAACCAATACGAAAGTGGATTCGTGTGTTCAAGTTGATAATAAAATCGATCTTGAAGAAACAACAACAACACCACCACCACCGTTAGTACAACCAATTTCAAAAATTAAAAGCAAAAAAAACGAATCAAAGAGTGGTCCAGGACAGAGTGTTATAGCTTATGGACAATGGTTAAAAGGTATACGTAAAGATGATATTCCAACTAGTTCATCAGGAATTAAGGGCTCAGAACGGACAATTATTTATGTACCAGCATCAGATGAAACAACACCTGAATTACCATTTATTCAGCATTTATCATCATCACCATTTTCTCGACGTAAACCGAAACAAACATCACTGAATCTACAACGAAAAGAAAGCAATGATTCAGCAGTTGAAATGTTTCCATGGGGTGATTCGAGTGATGTAAAGAAATCACCATTAATTAAGCGAAAATCACGACAATCCCCGTCACCATTACCACCATTACCTTTATTACCAGATTCTGGTACAGAAGAAATGTGTTCATTATCAATTAGTTTAGGTCGGATATGGATGGATGCACCACAGGGTATGGCACCAAGAAGCTTGGAAATGCCACGTCCCGGACTACTACCTCTGCCTGCTCATCATTCATTAGATAGTGCATTAAAAGATTTGAAAGATGATCCGATTGTTATAAATAGATTACAAAGACGTCCAACACCGCCAGTTGGTAGAACTTTATCATCAACTAGTAATACAACAGTTTCTACTGGTTTATTTTCAAGTAAAGATTCCGGTTTTTCATTTTCAACAACACCAAAATCTAGTGATTTTCGTTCACCTCATGTTCCTATTTCTTCATCGTCGTCACGTGGTTTCTTTAAAAAGAAACGTCCAAAACCGAAATTATCTGTAAGTAGGGATGGTTATTTTAAACGTACCAGTGGTGGATTGTCCGATTTAAAACGAAATTCGTTACATCGTGGCAGTAGTAATCGAAAAAAGAAAACAAAATTACCGAAAACAAAGAAAACACGTACAAATAATAGTCGCAGTGATTTATTATATCAAGTTGTAGTTAATCGGCCATCAAGGTCTTTACGTTCATTGAAATTGGATCCAATGATTTTTGTCCCACCGGAAAAACGTAAAACCTCCATAGCAAAGAAACCGTCATTTAAAATTGGCATGCGTGAAATAAGGAATTTTAATCCACATGATAGTTCGTTGTATTCGACAAGGAGTTTGAGTGCTGACGAGGGATTATATGAAAGTCTCCCAGGAGATTTTGACGACGACGACGACGACGATCTATTCGATGAACAGCCCCTGAGTGGTCGCATCTCTCGTATCAGTATACGTGATGATGAAAATGAAGAAGGACAAGAAGAAGAAGAAGAAGAAAACAAAGAAATTGTGGAAGAAGATGATTCTAATGATTTCGTTTCAATTATTACAATTCCGGTTGTGTCTGAAGAGTCACTAATATCGGCCAGTCAAGATGATAGTAGTTCATCGTTAAAATATCAAAGTTTATATAGAGTGCCGGGTGTATCGCCAGTACCTAAAAGGAAGCCTGTACGACGAAAGAAATCTGGATTGACGCATAAACGTAGCATTACTTATGTTGTCAAACCGAACATTATGAGGGCGCCGTCAACGTTGAAACGACCCAACAACAAGAAACTAGGTGAGTTTGAAAATTGGCTAAAATAGACGAGTTTTTTTCTTCTTGTCGGTAGACTTTGAACGATTTACGGATGTTTGAGGGTTTTTTCGCGATTATTTTTCGAAAGAGATGAATGTGTTTACGATTATTTTTCAATTCTGCTTGAAAGTTTTTCAAAACAAAAAAAAAAACAACTGTACGATAGAAGAAACTATACATCAAATTGTTTTATATCAAGAGAGACCATTATTATCAATATATTCCGTTTTTTTCCTTTCCGAATGAAATCAAATGATCAAAATAGATGGGTTTTTGTCTGGATTATATCAACGCTTTTTTCTTAGAGGAAAATTTTTGAATTGTATTCTTTAGCTTCTAAGTTAATCTAGTAAACGGAATGGCTGGAATTTTAAAATGTTGACTATGAACAAGTTAATAATCTTGTGCTTTAGAGATGCACACAGAAAGAAAAGACCTTGTGCAATTTTCACCACCGTACGTTAACTATAGCTACTCATTTTATATTTCAACGTCAATGTATTTTTGCACAAAAAATATGGCTGTAGAACTTGTACAATAAAAAAAAAATTTAAAGATCTTCACTTGATAAGCTCAGTTGTTATTTAATGGAAAATTTCAACTTTAAACATACAAAATTCACAAAACTCTAAACAGAAAGCTTTCTCCCGTTCCTTGCCTCCTCCTCGTCGTCTCCATTTCTTTGTTTTAATCGGAAAAGCTTTCTGGTTGATTCCATTTTACCAGTCGTATATTTTAACGAGTGAAATGCAATTTAGTCGGTGAAATGCTTAATTTCATGTAATCACACAATAACGTTCGACCCTAGCGTCTTTCTCTAATTAAGCCCTTTGTGATAAGTTAAAGTGAGATATGGTTGTAGTAAGAATAGCGTTTCGCACAGTTGTGTAAATTATAAACTGACACTAAAAGAGGATCGGCTGGGAATTTTGGATTTTCAAACGAGAAACTGTGATTATATTAATCGAAAATTTCTCTTTAACCAGAGAACTTAAGATCAATATATATTAATCTCTAAACTTTGTTATATTGAATGAATCCGCATAAATTGGTATAACATGTACACATTGTTATTTGCACGTAATTTTTGCGTTGGATTGAAACTTTCACTTGTTGTGTTATTGCTAATATACTGTGAGAATTTACTTGTTTTATTGTAAAATTTTTTCCTTTATTTATTACTTAAGCTGTAAAATTACAGTTAAAAAATTTATCTTGATATGAATAAAAGTTGAGTAGGTTTTCCTTTGACGGTTTTTCACCGTTGCGGTCTTTGGCCAACAATGTATTGGACCGTGAAATTTTCGTTTTCGTGTTGTTGTGTGATTAGAATCCATACTTTCGTTACTGTGAGTTTTTATTTATTTTTATTTTTTTTTTTGTGTTGTTATCGTGACCTGAACTCTCTCGTCTTTGTTGTAAAGAAGAAGAATTCATTGCGTTTGTCAATGTGTAGAGCTGACCGTCGTCTTGCGCCACCCGCAATGTTCGTGATGCTTATTATGAGGTAACTGGTAACCAGACACGCTCATCGTGAACTCGTGATACCTCCAAGAGACTGGTGCTTTAAAGTATCGATGTGTTCTCCACCGTAAAGAGACTTCACAGAATTGCCGCAATGGAACACTTGATTAGGTTCATTAGTAGTAGTTGGCTGGACTAAGTTGAGAGAGTTTTAACCAACTCGTATCTCATTTACCTTCAGTCAAGCCAGTCTTACGATTAACATCCAAAAAGGGGATCATTATTTTGTTGTTTTCTCTTCCAGTCGATTAGTTTATAATTTTACCACCTACGCTATTTATTGGGCCATCGTCAAAACGGTAGCGTTTACAAAACTCTAACTTTCACCCACAATCCATATACTGTATAGGTATACACTTGATGAAGAGATCAAGTCGTTTCGTAACAAGACCTGGTTTTTGCTCTAGGTGCGGTCTAGGCCGAACCCATTATTATGGTTCCATCCTCAAATTTTTATTACCAAAATTTCTATTCAATTGCTACCATAAGAATGATTAATAAGGGTATTACAAGTAAATTTATGATTGCCTTAAAAAGAAAAAACGATTCTCTCTCTGAATACGTGTATAAGATTTCAATATTCGATAGAGTCTTGACCGTAATAAAAACTAATCGACTGTATGTTAATGTGAATTACAGCTTTGATTTTCGCCTTCGGATGGTTACCACTTTCGTTTTTCAACAATCGTCCATCAATCAAATACTTATTCGATTCTATAAGTTGACTTTATCAATTGACAATTATCAAAAGTTAACTAAAAACTCCTATAGATTAATGATTAGCAATTAGGAGTATCATTTATTTTACAACTTATATTGATGGATGGTTGACAGAAGAAAACTATATACGTCGATAATTAAATTAGAAAATTATCACGATTTTATAATTATTGTTAATTTTATGGAAAGTATATTGCCAATGATTGATTGAAATCATTGATAAAAGTGCGTAATTCTGGAAATTACTAATTAGATTTTATTAGTTCCATGTTGTGCACTTATACTGCTGTTAATATTAGTAATTGAAAATGAACTCGTTTTTTACTAGAATTTCTGTCTATATTAATAAAAAAAAATGGAAACTTTCTTCCATTTTCTACAACGGTACAAGGTAAATAAGCAATTGTTTCGATAAATACATGCTCAGTAATCCTGAAATAATGATGGGTTTTGTGTGACCTAGACCTAAGTTAAACAATCCTGGCTAGTATAAATTTACTTATTCGAAATAATATCCTTGAAACAGCCTTGGTAATTTCAAAATGTTTCTTCTTCTTTTACTACTTGGGGAAAATTGCTAGTTATTTCTAAGATTCTCAAACGATATGTGCATGTTGGAATCGAGATTCCATCAGATTTGAAAATCACCCAACGATAATGGTTATCGAATGGTATGTCATTAAGTTGATACTATAGGGCAATAACTGTAAATCAGAATCTATTTATATATCTATATAGAATAGTAAGGGTGTGTAATAAAGAATAATCGACTTATAGGGTGATTGATTTACTTTATCCTCCTGTAATGTAGTTTATTTCATTTATGATTATATTCCTCTGTTAGTATCAAAGTTGTTTTTCGTGTTGTAAATCTGTCCAGGATGTCGTATTTACGGAAAAAAAACCCGCTAGAAATAGGGTGATTACAGGAAAAACGATGAATTACGACAATATATTGTAAAAACACCACCTATCTCCTCCTGGCCACCATTAGTATCAATGATGGTTATTTTTCGTGCAATCTTGAAGAAAGTGCATCGATAACAACGCGGACTCAGTGGTGGTTTTTATCAATATATTTCCTTGTGCTACTACCCTTTCTAAAGTATCGACATTTATTATTCTTCAAAACGACTGAAAATGACTCGGTTATGGGGATCAGGAAGTGCAATTTTTGTGGAGATGATCACTAAAATTTTGTTAAAATTATTATTATTATTAATAACGGGATTTTTTATGGATGTCATTCTTCCGGCGACCTCCAAACGACTTTGCGGCACACTTCACTATTCAAAATATATAATAGTTGACTTCCGCTAAAAATAGAAGAGAAAAAAAAAACGAGCAAAACAGGTGCACGCAATGGCACCAGGAAACAATTGTGAGAAAAAGTGTCTATGGGAGAGCGAGTGTAAAATGTGTGTTCAAGATTAAAACATTACATCCTTAACTAGATGCAAGCATAAATTAGTTACGCTTCTTCGATTCTTGAAAGAAGATTACACAAACGTAATTAAATAATCGTATAAAATCATAATTCGAATTGGATTGGTGGAAAATTTGTGTTGTTGTAATTTTGAAATTTTCATTGTTCAAGAAGAGAAATACTATAGAATTGTGGCTAATGTTCTATGTAGAATGTGCGGATATTGTAGAAACAACCTCCAAGGAACACACCAAACAAATAAGTGGTGTAGAGGTCACGACACGAACAAGATAAATTGTAATGCAGTAAATTCCATTTAGAGTAAGCGGCAGTGTTTCTCACTGATGTGCATTGATCCTAGACGACCTCTTTAGTTTGGACACTATTGCCAGATCTTCTCCTGACTACCTTTTGCAATAAATATTTAAAACGAAAACAGTACACCACTCACAGACCAAAACATAATCGGTTAATTTTAACAAAATTCTCTAAATTCACTGAATTGTATCAGTCAAGTTTATGAACCGATAAGACTATTGAATGTAGTTTTCAATTCATAGAATCCCAACACTGTTTATTGAACGTGAAACTGTACTGGGTAAAGAGTTTTAGAATTGGAAGGTGTATGTAAATAATTGTGCAAGTTTGCAGAAATTTCAAATTTAAGCAAAGAGTACTTGAAATCAACGAATCTAGTTAAGGGTTCTCTCCATTGCAATATGCTAGTTTTAGGTAATTAGTATTCAGGTTTTGAGTTAATCATCGACTGAATTTCTGCATAAATTATAATTTCCACTGGACTATGCGGACAACGACCGTATGTTCGCATTGTTGTTGCGCTATTTTCTGATCGATAATCTCACTGTGCAGTACTTACCTATATTAGTAAAGGAATGGATTGTTTATTGGATTGGAAATTTGGATTTGTGTTTTTAACACAAGAAATTTATTTTCCGTTTTTTTTTTATTATTTATTTTTTGTGTATTAAAAATGAAGTTTGATTTGATGATGTGTATAAAGAAGAAAGCATACGTTTGGCATCCAACAAATGGATTTCTTCCGTTGTTGACGTTGAGTAATTGCTTCTATACTGATAATAGTGTGAATTTTACACACTTTTCCCGGTTCTGATGTTGCAGTTGAATTGTTGTTTATTGGTGTGTTTTCTTTTTATGAAAGTCGACCACAATTCCGATTCGTTCGAATTAATTTGTTTTTGATTTTTAGCTTATCTAGAAAGAAAACTCATAAATTGGTCAAGTTTTTGGGTACTTCTTCAAACAGTTGTTGAATATAAAACCGTAACGAATATTTAGGATTTTGATACACTTTCACAAATTTTGAAGGTCGTATAAATAACGAAAAAGGAAAACACATTTGAAAATTAGATTTTCGTAGATTTTAACTTAATCTTTTATCGATTTTTGCATCGAATTCGAATTGCTTCCGTGATGGTCGTTTTGTTGAGTCTGATAAGAGACAATGATTCTAACAGACTGTTAACGTAGTATTTGTTCAAGTTTTCACAAACTTTGCCCCCATTTCAAGTCATATATTTTAAGTAAATGTTCCTTCTGAACAACTATAGACTTTATCGAATCTCAAATAATTGCTAGATTGTAATAAATTCTAATGAAAATTTTTCTATGGTCATTGAACTAAATGATTAGAACTTATTATTAAGTTATAAATCCTTTTTGTTTGTTATTGGTGCTTAATTCCGTATGCATGATCCATTAAAGTTGACAGGTTGATTACAAACGTCGATAACAAGTGACCACAGATTCAACGTAATCGAATTTTACCAACAACTGTGTAGGCGGTCTATCAAATTACTCATCTTTTATTCAACAATTTCCATAAGATTTCTATTTTTTTTCTTACCCGAATATATAATTATAATAAAAACGAAAATATCAACTATAGTTAGTATGTTGAAGTGGGCTAATCGTTGGTGCAAAATAATAAACAACATCCGGTCATAATAGGGAACTGTGTACGAATTCCTGTAGCTTCCCTTCCGGAATAAATTCACCGTTAAAATGAATAACAGTCGACTGTTTTTTGGGGTGGTTTTCGGGTTGCTACCAAATATCAATGTGTGTTTTGGGTGGGTGGGTATCATTTTGTCTCTCCTCATTCCCTTTCTGAACGTTTACTATTTGTGCTACCAACAATATTTTGAATTGGGTGAATGTTGTTTCCGTTTTTATACCAGATACGTGTCGAATAATTCCATGTGTAAACATTGGTGACACGTTTGGAAAATATCACATTTGTATGTCTTTGGCTCCGTATGTTAAATATATATGCATGGAAATTCTAGATCAACTTGTAATGATTAATGACTACCTTTTTTCCCCAGAAATGTTACTATACGCACTTACATTTTAATGTTTAATAATCTCTAATACTGTCAAGGTAATGCCTGATATTTATAGAGAAAAGTGATTTATGCGATCATTTCTTGTCATTTTAAATGATAACTGAGACAGTTCTGATTAAATTATTATCCCGGCGCATCCACCATTATTCCACATGTCACAGTGAATGATGTCTGTGATAATTGGGTAGATATACAGGTTTCTTGTATTAAAAAATTTTCTTTTCCTGTCTTAATTCGTTGCGATCTGACTTTTATTTAAAAATGAAGTCATTAAACGGCTTAATTAGCTTTGTTTTCTTTTTGCCTCTCTCTCTCTCTTATGTTTTAATGTTTTTTCGCTCAATATTATTTGAAAATCTTGTTGTTTCTGTTGGTTCAGCATTATCCGAAAACAGTATATAACAGGGTCGTTTAGCACATTTATCTCATCCTACTACTCTACTAAACTTCTCCTGTTTTTCCTGCTCGCCTCCCAGTGGGCATACGAGTCTAATGTAGCAAACATGAGTAACGGCATGTCGAAGTTTCTTCTCTCTTAAAGAAACAATACAGCATGATAAAAACTGCTATAGTAGTCAAGCTGCTTTTCTTTTTCCTCTTCTCTTTTCACGTATTGTTCCACCTGATAAAGTCGTATAAAGTCTTCTCTGATCCAAATGAATTTGTGTGTTCCATTTAAAAATCTCAATCATTTTGTAGCTTAGGCAAGATTATAAAAACAAGAAAACCGTAAATTAAAACCATTGAAAGCATTGATTTCATATTTGGAAAATTTCAAGTGTTGCCGTAATGATTTCCGAAATAGTGGTGATAACGATGATGAGAGTAGAGAGTAAATTCAATGGGAGGGAAAAAAGGGTCGTTTTATACGGTGGACTTTTATAGGTCTCATCGACACGGTGTAATAAACACACTTAAACTTGTCGAAAACGGTACTATTCGTATGTAGGTATAGGTAGAGCAAACATAACATTGAAGAAAAAGATCGGGTTTTGTGGGGAAGGATCTTTCCCATTCACCTTTATCAGATTTATCGAAGCATACATTGGGGCGCATTAAATTTGATGTTGTCCGGAATTGGATAAACGTGAACATGTAGGTATCTATCGATAGAATAGAAGAGAAATTTGATACTTTTATTTTGAATAAATTTCAAATTGTCGAACAGGAAATATGTAACGGTTGACATATTGTAGGTGATAGTTCAACCAATTACCTTTACTGTTCACTCGTTCATTCTTTTTCGTTTTTCACATTCACTCAAATCACTGGCTGTAGTGGTTGTAGAATGGTTTCGCATTTTGGTAGAGAGAAGAATCGTGTCGCATAGCGTAGTTTATACGTGTTTCACATTTTCAGACTTGCGTGTCGCCTTTTCGTTTTATAACATATATAGATATAAAACTCGACAGGATAAACTCTCAAATTGGCGTCGTAAGTTCTAAGGGGCTTTAGCAATAGTAGTAAGAAACGAAAGACACAATTGGACTCGTAAAATGTTTTTTTATTGCCAGTCGTTGGAAAACTTGGAATATTAGTCATAATTTTAGCACTGAATAAATTCGGTTTTTTTTCCTACTTCGTCTTCTGATTTAATTTAAAATATTAATTCTGGTGTTCGACTTTCTGTCTTACAATATTAGACTAATCTAAATGTCTAAATAAAGAATGATTTTGTAAAGATTTATTAAATGTTAGAAACTAGAAATTGATTCTTGTTGTAATGTAAAATGGGGGTTGTTTCTAGAATTGTGCCGCAATTTCCGTTCGTAACGTAAACTATTAATTTTGAGCTTTTAGATGTTTAGATTTGTGAAAGCTGCACAGATGTTGTCGTTTTGTCTTATTATTATTCACAGTATAACAGATCGGATATTGGATTTGGTCTCTCTTTGAAAATCTACTCATGGACTAGAAGTTGGTGTTTCCGGTAACATTCAACTGACTGACTTTCAATGCAAATGCTTTTATTATAATTAAGATTATAATGTCGACATAAACTCGCACCACATTGCTGCTAGTCACCTATTTTCAGTTTCACGAGGATAATGTCTTCATTTCAGCTTATTTGTGTATACGTTGAAAGTTCTTGCTATTTCAAACATCAGGCACAACAGTAGCAATAGCAGCAGGGGTCTACTTAAGAGCCTGTTTGCATGCTATGTGGAAACATACCGGATCCGACTAAACAAGTAGGGAGTTTTCTTTTTATATTATTCCACCGGATACGAGGAACAGTTTTCAAGCTGAAAATTGTAGGCAATGATCTTGATGCCCAGGTGCCAGCTATTAATTTCCCAACTTTTAACACGTAAATGAAGAGTACATGGGGAAATTCTAGAATTTCTTCACTGTTTTTTTTGTATTTTTGTGGAGGAGTATTGTTTGTTTCAAAAACCTAAACAGACTGCTATGAATGTAGTTTTACCTGAAAGGTGAGGCTTTTTGAGCTTATACGAAATGTCGAGTCGGTTTCCCGTGGACGACCCGCTTGAAACAGATAGGGTAAACAAGGGTTTTATGGTATACAGAGTCAGTGTTTAAAATTGAGTATAGTAGCGGCGCGCAGGTCAGGTCGTCGCCGTCGCCGCCGTCGTCGTCGTTGTTGTCGTTGCCACCGCCGTCGTTGGGTACGGCGAACTCCCGCAGACAGGCAGCCAGCAGTATAGAAAAGATCGTCACGACGTCATAATCGAGATTAGAGCAGCTGATGACGATGCCGGTAGTTCGTCGCGACGCTGCTGCACAGTCATCGTCAATGGTGATGATGATAATAATGATGAGGATGGTGGTGATGGCGATGGTGGAGGTGGTTGATGTGCACCAACGGCAGCACATGTGCCCCTCATCATATTATAATAAGAGCGGCGCACCGTCGTCCGACGACCGCCGTTTACAATAATAACAAGTTGTGATCTGTGCTCTTGTCTCTCGCACAAGTGTTCGTTGTTGAGTTTGAGTGTTGGCGTTGCAGTTGTTGAACTTGTTAAGAGTAAATTCCGTTGTTGATGCTGAGATAGATTTTAAAATATTTGTATTTTTCCTGTTATTTTCCCAGCCATCGACTATAATTATATCAATATTACATAAATATATAAATATCCTTGATAATAGTTATAATTATCACGTTGTTGCTTTATTCAAATTATTAGTGACTAATAATAAATGTGAAAGCGCGTAAGAGATTTTAACTTTTTTTTGTTTTGTTTTTTTCAATAAAAAGCAGCATTCTAAATGAGAATAGTCGAGCCACGTATTGATTAGCGGAAAGTACGTGCTATTTTATAGAGTTTTAGTGTAAATAGAGAAAAATTCTTATTGTATTTTGGCAAATATTAATATCACCACCCTAGTCGTTGTTGTCTTTCAAATCATATTTTAAAACGGGTGAAGAAGAATTTTTGACGAACCAAAATATAAATTGACCAAATCCCGGGAGTGTCGTTCGTCATGATAACAACGATTCACCTAGAAACTACTGACACAAAGAAACAAGAGACTCTACACCATTTTCTAGTGACTTTCTTATCAAATCTCTACACACATAATCCACTACAATTCAATTGAGATTTATACGACAAGAAGGAACAAAATGGAATCATTTAATTGTATTTGTAATCTTCATCTCCACTTTAGAACAATTGATCAGTTTCTTCTTGGTTGTGTAATAAACTGAATTTTATATGAAAAAAAAATGATCTATCCAAAATAATAGTGATTTTGTGAAAATAAATCTATTCAATATGGAAAGTTTAGAAGAGGTAGTTGCTCGTGAAGAAGCTGAACGACAACAAAGTCTTCGTGATTTAGAACAACTTTACGAATGGTTGCAACAATTCGAAGATCCACCAGCAGCACCCAGACCGCCACCCCCACATCAATTCCGTAATGGTTCGTGATTGTTGCTATATATGTACCTATCAATTGTAAATTTGTATATTTACAAGTTGGTTTTATAACGGAATAATTAACACGTGCCACTCGATTTATTTGTACATAAAGAGAGCATTTATTTATATTTGTCTTCTTTCGATGACACAAAGTGGTGAAGTTTCCAAGATCCCCCCTTTTGTTTAATCACGTGCAGTTTCAATTATCATTGTTTATAGTTAAACAATGTTTAATATATCTGGATATTGAACGATTTTAATTAAAATGTTTATTTAATAAATTGTTGTCAGATTTCCATTATTGGGAATTATCGAAAGAAAAAAGTTTAATATTGTTAGGAAAATTACAGCTGCAACTATTGACTTTAATGGAATTATTAATTCATATTTCAAGTATTCAAATTCAGTTGCAGAATTTTCTGGGTGAAATACTAAAAATTGAATTGGGGCAAGGCAAAAAACGTAATTAAACTATTTAATGGACATTTTTTGCAACCTTAACGAGGAACCGTAAACTACTATATTTCCAGTAATTTGTTTGCGTAAAGAATATTTGAATAGTTTGTGTTTTTCCAGTTTTTCATTTTATTGTTTTCAAATATTAATAGAAAAAACCGAAATTACATGCATATTTCCATCATCATTATTAGAGGTAATATAGAACGTGCAGTTATTCAAAACTGGGAATCAATTCTGTTTAATATTAGTATTTTATGTTCAATACACATACTCGTCCACTATTTTTTTTTTATTATCTGGTTGTAGTTGAAAAGGGTTCAATTTTGCAACTCATTTATGGAAATTTCGACGCATTTAGGGATTAACATGAAATGTTTTTAATAGCGCCGCGTTGGACTCTAAAGTGTTTCTTTTTGCAAATTTATTATTATTATCATCATCATCATCGTTCTTCTTCTATGAAACTTAAAAACAATATCTGAAAATTACATTCAGTATACGTAATCTTTTATGAGCAACATAATTTTAACGGGTTACAGAGTTCAATACTACTTGTTGGAAATATGCATGTATCATCATCAGCATCACACATCATCATTATATCTGTCTCTTTTTTTCGTTAAGAACGGTTGGTGTTTCATATATTTGAACAACTGTTTGTGTGGTTAAGTTGGAGTAAAACATGTTCCAAAAATAACTGAAGCAAAATATCTCCTTCGTCATATAGTCGTCTGTATCATTGGTCAACTTAGTAACATCAATTGTCACCAATATACAGTCACTTTAATCTATTAAAATAGAAAGAATTGACATGTTATGTTAGTAATTGAAGATTAGTCCTAAAGCTGAGTCAACTGTTTTTCTTTTATCATTTCTCGTGAAGAGAGGTGGTTTTATTCTTTGTAATAAAATCCAAAAAACACCCAAGTGTGAATGTGAATTTTCATTTGAAATCGTGTGCTTTGGTTTGCTTTTGGTCCTACATTCATAGAAAGATCAATTCACAAATCATACAAACTCTTTCACTTCACTCAAATTTCCATAATTTTCTATCAAAAATCTTGACGCAGATCCGGAAGAGATTTAGTTTCTTTCTTTTTACGGTTCCAGAAATGTTGAGATTGTTTGAGATTTGAAACAGGAAAAACACACACACACACTGACATACATATAACTATACCTCTCTTCTTTGATGAAATTAGGTCAAACCTTTCTATTTGTGGAGCCTGAGAGGACCATTTTAACGTAAATCAAACCCTAACTTGTGTTCCCAACAGCCAAAAATATTGTATTTTTGGGAATGATTTAAATTACCAACTAGTAATGAAATTTTTTATCTTGTTCATTTCTTGAATGAGAATGCTATAGGAAATGGGTCTGTGAGGGAAATGGGGGGAATGGTGAATGAAATATGAAAAATTCAAACCTTGTTGGAGTAGAGGAAATTAAGAGTTTTCCCTTGTAAGAAATAGATTTTGCTGTCGACGAATTAGGAATCTCGTTTTGAGATAACTGGAGCTCTAGCAGCAACTCGGCTCAATCTTCAACGTTATCCGGATAAATTGGACATTTTAATCACCAATCTATTTTATTTTTGATTCTTTCGTGGGATTTTTCGTTATTATAAAGTTGCCGTTTTCGAATATTCTTTTAATGGAAATGAAGACGATGGGTGGAGGGGAAATGGTGATGATAGCATCCAACCAGAAAATGATAAAAACAATGATGATAATTGGATGGAAACCAGAAGAGTATTAATCGATATGGGAGAGACAACACAACATACATACTAAATTATCATCATCAACTGTTGTTGTTGAGTAAATTTACCCTAAGATATCTAATTCAATTTATATTTCACGAGATACACTGGTGCTGGGAAGGGGGAATACGATCCAAAATGAATGAGAAAGGATGGTAGAATCGGGCTCCGGGGAGCCCGCATAAGAACGAAGAGACATTACATCACTTGAAAAGAGAGAAAGTTCAACTATAGGGTGGAAAAGAGGGCTGTAGTGTATATCGAAAGCTCAAAGAACACAGCTATTGCATTGTTAAAAGAGCTTTACTACACAACTACACATATATCGCTCTCTTACTAGTTGGCAATACGTGTAAGTGAGTTTATAATTAACTAAACATTGAGTCGTTTTCGATAGAAACAAATTTTGACACAAATTTTATATTTAACTCTCTCTCTCTCTCATTCTTGAATATTGTGTTCGTAGAATTGAGTGTTTTTCATGTTAGAAAAGCGAATAGAACGAAGACCGTTCTGTATTCTGTTCAAGGAACAAATTAAAATTGAACATCGATCGACGACTAGAACAGAGAAAAGTGGAGAGAATATAACAGCAGAAGCAGCGCAAACCGGGACACTTTTATGTGATCTATAGTTAGTCGACAAAAAAAGAAAAGAACAAAAAAAAAGAACGTCCAAGTCGTTTCGAATTTATATTGACATTATAATGTTGGCTGATCATGTCAAATTGTGTGGTCCATCTCTTGTACACCTCAGATCTATTCTTATTTATGATCACGAAAGGGTTTTCTTCTCTCTTTTTTTTTGGGGTCGGAAAATCTGGATGATTCTCTCTTTTATATCGTTTTTGAACATGGATAAAGAAGAAAAAGCTAATAATCTCGTTATTTATCGGAGTAATCTCGTATCATTTATACGAGACGACGATTTAACGGAGTAAAAGCATTATAGAAGAGGGGACAGATGTCTTTTCCTGTTTCTCAACAACTGACAACAACAGGAATGGGTGTTATTTATCTAAATCTAACGTTAATCAAATCATATAAATTAGAATAAGGAATATGCAGTTATTTGAAATAGACAGTTGGTGGTATTATTATGATTATGACACACAAGGGCTGGTATAAACCATTATTATTATTATTATTGTTCTTATTAGATTTAAATCTCTAGGGTTGTTCCAATATTTGCAATAATATATACCGAGAGGGAGGGATCTTATAATTAAGTTTCTTTAATGTTAAACAAGCTTTTTTCCATCTACAGTCAATTTCATTTTATTATAAATACCAGTCACCCAGGTTTTTTTTCTTTTACTTGTTAGATTTTGATTAATTTTTTTTTTTTTGGTAATGAATAATTTTCAATAAAATTCCATACAAATTTGATCTTAATTGAGTCGTGTATTTCAATAGAAAATGCGAATTTTTAATTACAAAATACAAACAAAAAAATTGTGAAACATTTGTTGTAAATTCTCACGATGCTCTGTACCATTGAAGATCAAGTTTCATTTCATCCTGTATTTCTTACATACATACATAGAGTAAGTTTCTAGTGTATAATATGTTATGACACAACGACACATTAATTTATTCTCATCCACAATAGCTGTTGATAGTTTTTAATTTAATCCAACAATATATTACAGAGAACACTGCCAATATATTGTGTTGTAGTCTAGAACTTCTAGAGACAAATTCAATATTATGATGAAGAATATAATTTTCCAAATCAATAATATTAGGAAAACGACAAAGAAAAACTCTATATAGCTTTTTATTATTATGTCCTATCACAGAAAAAAAAAACAACAAATCAAGTTAGCTTTCTTCAAAGCAATCAATCAACAAGAATATTTCAACAGAAAAGACGATGGATTTTACTAGATCGAATTCGTTGTTTTGTTGTTATTTTCATTTTTTTTGTCGTCCTTCTCCTGCATTAACTTAATATTATTATTGTACCCACGACAGACACACACAAGTTTCCACCTCGACGACATCCATTAAAAGACAAGTTTACTTTACTAGCATACTAAACTAGCTTTTTATACATCAACAGATATGTAAATTGTAATTTAATGTGTTTATGGTGAAATGCATGCATTCATTTTTAAAACTAATAGAGGCAAAAAAGACAAATTTCAAAAAACAGAATCCTCCACCCACTGAATTGTGGATTATTTAATTACTGGTTCTCTAATTAAGAAAAAAACAATATCGAGGGACGAATTTAATTTAACATAGACTAGATTGAAGTTTTCACAAATGCTCTAGCTCATGGTGGACTTGTAAACACATCAGAATGACTCCCCGATGGATAAAAGAGAGATAATGGTTTTGGTCTGCACTACCAAATCCAAAAGGATAAAACAGGAATTGATTGTATCCGAGTAATCAGTCTTAAAACTTCCCGAATGGCCAATTAAAAAACAGTGTTTTCTAAGATATTCTGTAATTGTTACAAACGTAATATCTGATCTGTCATTAATAAAACCAGGAGAATCTGTATCCATATGGATCATTAAATGTTTTTTTTTTAATGTTTTTAGACCGGAAACGATAGGGAATTTGTTTTTATTCGTTTGTTAGGAAAAATCAAAATTGAATAATGTCTTTTGCTGCTTTTACGAAGTAAACTAGGACGTGTAGAAATGGCTTTACCTTAGACCGCAACTTGTAGACATTGTTATTTTTCTAACTTGGACAGTAATGGATTTTTCACGTCGTCTTATTGGATGTTCTCAAAAAAAAAATTTCACCTTATTTGATTTCTTTTCAACATTACCACTATTATTACAATTTTGCCACTTGTGAAAAGAAAAACTATTATTTACGAAATACGCACACGCCGTAAACAGATTTGTAATAAATTATAAAGGTTTCCATCCTATATAATGATCATGTTTGGGTAAACTGCGCAATTATTAAGTACTTTCAACAGAAGCCAATGTGTTTACCTTCGTCAAGAAAATGACAGGTGACTTAAAATAGATACTATTCAGTAAGGGCTTTTGTTGGTGTTGGTGTTGTTGTTGTTGGACGTGGAGAATTGGAAATTGGGAACTAGGGGATACAAAATAGCCATATATTATTACGTTGAAAAATGGGTCAGATGTCATTTCTTTGCGTAAAAATTGTAAAACAGTGATTATATATTTATATCATCGGATAAAAGCTCAAGATTATTGATCGTATGCGGTGACAAAGCCCGAAAAAAATGATCCAAACTATTTCTACTGAATATTCTTTCCTGCGAACATAAAAAATGATTAATTTGATGAATTTTGTGGATCAAGTTTATCATAATTTATCACAATTATCACAGAACAATAGTTTATATTAGTTGGAGAAATGTCAAAACCAGCTTATGGTAAATAAAATGAAAATTCATCTCAACTAATCTTGAAACACAGTACAACTTTGTATTGTGTCTCTATATAAATGCCAACTTAGTTAATTTTCCAACTTATGGAGATTGTGGGAGTTAAATAAACAATTGTGCGGTTAATTTACAACAAAATCCTCCCCCAAAAAAAACCGGGATCAATGAAAATTCGTATTTATTTCTGCCTTATATATAGTCGTTTGTATATTGGTAGTAATTGGGCCCCGATTTCTTCTCTTCTACATGTTCCATTTCCGTTTACCACAAATAGGGTTGAATCGCTGCTCCGTTCAACCCCTCGTCTCTCTATATGTATTTCTCATTTTAGGTCGGACAGAGGTTAAACGACGCATCCTCCTCACTGAATCACCATCAGTTGTCCGCAATGACATTACTGCTGTATGTGTGGAAAGCTCAATATTCTAGCCAGAACTGCTGCCACCATTTCTAGGCTGGCAGGATGGTGAAAAAAATAAAAATTAGCAGTAAATTGTCGCCTGTATTTACTTTGAAAAAGACTAAACCATAAATCATCAGGCCTGTCTAATCAGATTTTTCTATACATACTTTTTTTTTAACTTGGGGAGGATCTTCACATTCATGATTTACGTAATGCATTATTCATATGTAAGCATGTAGATATGTATTTAATATTTCATTTAAATCCATCCAACATACAAGAATTATCATTCTTCCACCCTCGACGATCTAAAACGTAAAAAAAAACGAGTAAAACCAACAACTGATGCAGTTGATGCTTTTTTTCTTCAAGCTCTCAATGGTTATAAACTGTAACTTTAACGTTTACAGTACAAGTTGTTGCATTCATTCTTCTCCACATCCTGCCCGTGTGTTCAAAAAGCTGGTGGCAGTTTGGCAGTTTTTTCAACATTCAACAACAACACACAACAGACAAGATCGACATAGATGGATGCTGTTGAAAATAGCGCATTAGAAGCTGTATGTCTGTCGACAAAAACTCTACTTTATTAAGAAAGAAAACTGGAAATAGTTTGAACGAATAACGGATGCGAGTTATTAAAACTATACTTTGAAAGTCTTTGAAAATCTCAAGTTCATTAATAAGAACTTTTTAAACACAATCCTGATCCTTGAATGATTCTGGCGAATATTTCAATGTTCCGAACACAATAATAGTAACAATAACAAATTGCCTGGTAGTAGTTTCTTTTGTTTTAATAGCTGTTAAAGATAGAAATCTGGTTGGTTGGTGTGTTTGTCGATCAGTTTCTAGATTGAAACAACCTGTCACATCTTTCCCAGTGATTTATTATTGTTCTCTGTACGACATATACGACTCGTTGGTGAGATAATTTTGAGTTGTAATTAATTCACTTATCTGTGACATTTAATTCTCGTTTTATAGAGAAGACCTTTCGTTTACAGTTCAAATAAAGTTTCCAACTGTGTTTTTCACTATCCTATCAAAAAAAAAACCTACAGTATTCCCGTATCCTTATGAGAGCTTTTCCAGAATATGTTTTCATAGGATAACATACAGTCATGCTTATTAGTGCGGAAGTTTTAGTGGAAAAAACGTACAATAAGATATAATAAAAATGCAGGATGGGATAGCATCAGTAGTCGTAGTAAAGCTTTTCAAATAGAGTAAACTTGCAAAATGTTCTCGTGTTGTCTTCGTTTTACAATTTTCCCTTTTGCTTTTTCTTAAAAGGATGAGGAAAAATGACAACGATGACAACAACAAACAACAGCGACGACGACGAAGATGGTAGCCACCTGGCGTGACAGAATTACGAAACTATAAACAAGGAACACAAGGCCTATTATATGGAAGACAAGTAATGTTAGTTATGAGGGTGGTGTTTCTTTCAAGAGAAGTTATTTGGTGTTTTTCCGGGAAATATGGGGACAGTTTCCTTAATTAACTAACACGAAAATGCAAACGAAAAGAAGGGGGAGAACAGAATTTTACATCTCTTGGAGAATTATGTTCATTTTTTTAATCTGAAAAATTAGAGACTTTTCTTGTATAGAATTGAATCTTTTCTTATGCTTTGTGAAAAAATTTAGGTCAGGTTGTGTATATAGAGAGAAGAAATGTTGGAAGGTGTAGCTGAGAAAGCTGATTTTTTTCTATGTGCAACTATAAATAATAGCAATACTGCTCCATTATTATCAAAGAATATGTATTTTTTCTAAAAGTAAATCTTTTTATGCACATTCATTATAGCAGTGAAACTGGAAAAGAGACTCCAATATAAATGTTCCACACCATTGGAATGCTTCATTTTCCTCTCTTATTCCCGTATTTATTTTAGAAATGACACCAGTGGGGAAATCATCTTCTATTGCAATAGAAAAGATGGTGTGTGCGCGTCTCATAAGGTCGCAAAATTTTGCAGTTTTGCCATTTCATGAATATTTATGAAAATTTACATGAAATCCTGTTTTATCTTTGAACAAAGCTCTGTTAAATGTCGGGTGGGGTCGTAATCAAATCAAACTCAAATACAGGAGATGTTTCAAATAAATAAATAAATAAATACAATAATCCGAATCATGGAACAATAATTTTTGATTTTTATAAATTTTAATCAAATCACGAAAAAAATAACAGCATCACGTTTCCGCATATTGTCTATGGAAAATAATAAAAAAAAGGCCTCGTAAAACACAAATACTCGTATTGGTGTCGTAAATTCTGTGTGCTTGTGGAAACGGGGAACGAGAGAGCGAGACATAGGGGGTAGTTTCTGTTACTATTGCAAGGATATTGAATGTATTCATTGTAGGGAATTTTACGGTAACGTTTTCGACATTTATTTCCACTGTTATGTAGGGAGATTAAGACTTTATCGGGATGTATAAAACTAGCCGATGGCAGTTATGTTGTCACAATCCTCAACTTATCAAAATTCATCCAGGTTTTTTTCTCTACTGGGGAACAGGGCAACTGGGGGCTAAAAAGCCCGGTGATATTTTGTAAAACAGGGATGATAAACTTGCTAGATGTGTGTAGGGGTGTGTGACCCAAATCTGCCTCGCAATAATTCCCATAAATTTAATCCCCCTTAATGTTTGTCGGGCTCTCGTCTCTAGTCTTCTTGTATCATTCGTGAAAACGATCCTTATATCATGGTCACACTTTCTATGCTAGTACATTAACCAAACATCTCCGTGAAAAATCGCCTGTTTCATTTCTCGCAAACCAAAAAAAAAATCTTGAAAAGAACAAATGAGACTGATTAAATTTCGTGATCGTCGAAACAATCATCGACATTGAAAAGGTAATTTTTTTATTTTTCAAAGAAGTAGAAATTACTCGTTCAGATGTAGAGTGGGTATTATATTATATTATTACTAGTTATTTGCATATACAAAAAAAAGGAAAAACTTGAAGATCTGTTAGAGTGCAACGCTCATTATCTGGAGATTTGATGTAGAACAGGCTGAGAGAGAAGGGTTGTTATTTTCCTCAATTATACCACTGGCAAGTGGCATAAAAATTTAATTTTTCCTTCTGTATAATTTTTTTTTTTCAGAATGCTAGCCGTTCTTTATTCTTAACCTATAAAATTATTAAACGCATCCAACAATAAATCCCTGTTGTATATCATACCAGACTATAAATAATAGGAAATGATCTGTGAAAATGGTCCAGAAACGGTGGAGTTTTGATATGATGTAGTTACCACCATTTTCACGATAAATTGTACCGGAAGTCTTCCATTTTCTACATATATCTCTCTACCTTGTTCTTGTCAGAAATTCAAATTCTCTACTCCTCAAACAAACAACGAAATATTAAACGATTATATGTAATTAAAACAAGAAAACGACCTTTTCTCTCCTAGCGGCTTATGTGTCTGGAGGGGTTCTCTCTTCTATTGTTGTGATTATGTAAATTGTGTATATCGGATAGTCCATGGTGTTTTCAGTGGGTAATTGTACGGAAAACTCGTCCAACTTGACATTTAAGGGCCTTGCTTAACATTAATTCAATCATTTCTTCACAAATGTATCCCAAAGGACGAAGACTATCATCTACCTCGAACATTGAAATTTGTACCATTTTCATTCTTCTCGTATTCTTCTGGTTATCCGCCTGTCTTTCTCTTATCCAACAACAAGTTATTCAAGCACCTTGGTCCTCATTCTCATAAAAGATAATGACTGATGAAAATTTCTTGTGGAAATTGTATGGGCGGGTGGAAACTAGGTCTATCTAACGGATGGATGATTTGAAAATTATATATTAGATTAAATATTATTGATGAACTGTTAATGTAGTGATTAATTGTTTCTGACGATTAGAGTGTTGAAATTGTCCAAATTTCGGACATAAAATCAATCACATCATAAATCAAACCGATGTTCAATTCTCTAAAGCGTATCTTCAAGATAATCGCCAAGTTTTCCTTTTTGATCACACTGAACTAACTAATTTGTGACCGTCTTATTATTACGTTGTGTCATCATTACCTTCAGGTACGTACACTGACGGACAAAAGTCTACGTACACCATAATGGAGATGAAGTCTTGGTGATTTATATAAATAAGTGTAGTTCCAATGAACTCAAGAATCTACATATATTATCACTAATCATAGTGTAATTAAATGTTATAAACATTTTTACGATTATAAACGACATAACAAAAAAAAAAAATAATTCTATTGAACACTACACAAAATAACTGGACAAAAGTCTACGTACAGTTTCGAACTTGCAGTTTGTTTTTCATTAGGATCATCACATTCTATCAATTAGGGATTTAATTTTAGTTATTGGTATTCTATGTACTTGGTAAACTGTAATTTGACAGTCCCCTTGAGTTTATTTATCTAAGATGACAAACCAAAGAAAAGAAATCTCACCTCAAGTGGGAAAATTGATAATAAAATACCATTTAGAAGCAAAATTTTTCAGACACATTTGTGAATTAATTTATAAAAGTCATTCCACTGTTCAGGCAGTAATAAACAATCATAAAAGTACTGGT
>JAZBHA010000142.1:73474-118019 GCA_037464855.1 Iselma pallidipennis | reverse complement strand
CAATAAACATATATGATGTCATTACAGATGGTTGCGCCCGCAACGTTCATGAAAATTTTTAATTGCGCCCTTGCTTCCAAAAAGGTTGCCCACCCCTGCTCTACATCTTTATTGTATCTCTAAGGAGTTGCTTGGCAGTTAAAATCAATTCAAACGAAAATCTAGATCTTTAACGTCTCCCTACCCATTTATAGCTGACAAACTCGGCCAATAGTAAATAAGTTCACATAGTAAAGGACAGTAAAGAATGAGTACGCTTGAATTGTCATTTCTTCATCGAAATCCATAAAGAGCAAGAAGAGGATAAAGATAAAGATGTAGAGTTGCGTTTGACTCCAATTGTATGTCTTACAAAGTGTGTGCAATTTAAAAAGTTTAGAGTCGGTACAGTAGACTCCCGCTAAGCCGTCTTTTCTTTGATTTTATCATTATTTGTCACATCGCACGATAAACAATTCGAAAAGGTTTTAAAACTATGACTACTGGTGGAAACTGTGATTAGATTAGATTTCTGTAGATTTTCATTTAACTGTTTATGAAGGCAGAGAGGAAGTTAAATCCTCTCGTTCTAAAAAATAAGAAAGAACTACAGTTGTGGACAAAATTACTAGGCACCTCTAGAAGTTTGCGCACTGTAGGACTGGAAAAGAAATAATTAGAGTTAATATTTTGTTGGTCCTCCTTTGGCGCGCATTACCGTAGCAATGCGATTTGGCAAAGGGGCGAAAAGTGACTTTCATGTAGATGGTGGTATTTGTTCCCATTCTTCCATCAGTATCGTCTCTAATTCGTGTTTCAGTAGTACATCGGTGCTGGCCAACCCTTCGTTCCAACATAGCCCGTAAATGCTCAATGGGGGTGAGATCTGCAGTTTGTGGAATCCATTCCAGAAGTTCACCTCTTTCCGTCAGAACATGCCATACTGGCTCTTGATGTGTGGCATGAGCCCAATGAGCCCTTATCTTGCTGAAATACAGTACGTGAAATCCCATTTCAACAGACGGTCCCACAACTCCAACACAAATCGTGGATGCCTAATAATTTTGTCCACGACTGTATATATAAATATTCTTGTCCTTAGAAAGAGAAACGAACAAGTTCGGAACAAAAAATCTTCCTGTGTTACTTTTCTTCTTCATATCTCTAGAAATAACCGAAGAAAAAGGGAGAATAGCTACTTTTTTATACTGCTACATCTACTGTCTTAACGTTAAACTGAAAAATTCGCTAATCCGAACACTGCGCAATAACTAGTTCGAATTATCAATAGTATAGTTGTATTTTATAACCGGAAACACCCACATCTTTTCCGAATCATTTCCAATTTAGTCCTGATCAAAATCACACCTACGACAAATATCTCAACAGAGGGTGGCAAAATTGTTACAAAATTAAACTTTCATGGCATCTCTTCTCGAAATCTAAACAAATTTTCCAAATTTTCATAAAATCTTCTAGAATTAACGTGTTTCAGCAATGTTTAAACGTCTGAGTAGATCAAAGAGCAAAAAAAGGGGCAAAAGTGTCGACGTTTTATTGAGAACAGAATGCAAAAAACACTTGACGCTTCTATTTTTACTGATTTAATGAAAAATTATAAGAGAAACCATTTCAATTCTTGAAATACTTGACCAGAGAAAACAGACAGAAATAAATTTTGGACTTCTTTCTTTCTATTTGCCTTTTAATTAGTCCTGCCTTAATTGAATGTTCGTTAAGATTTCGAAATATAGATAAATAAAGAATGGAGAAGAGGCAAAAAAAAAGAACCAATTAAATTCGTAAATGTTTCAACAAAACCTATCTACACGTGGATTCATGCAAGGTGGTTGCGTCTCGTCACTCTTACTCTACAATCTACCTGACTAATAGACTTTTTTTTGTGTACCTCTCTCGTCTTTCTATACACACACCGCTAATCTAATTTTGTTTAAATCGTTATTTGCCTTGGCGACCTAAATACTTTTATACAATTGATGATATAATTGTATGGGAGATATAGAAAATGTTTGTTGGTCCTTAAAAATCTAGTTGAAAAGATTGCCAATTTCCTAATTTCCTAATTAGACGATTTGCCAAAATTTTGACTACTGACGTATACCAACTATAGTTAAACAACCTGTAAACAACTGGAAATTTGCAAACACGTAATGAATTTTCTATATATAAAAATAGCTCAAAAACAGAACCACCAGCCGTCCTGTTTTATATACCTACATATATATACACATACATATGTACATGTATACGAAATTTTCGAAAATAGTAATTATATATACACACATATTGCGTATACATATAGGTGTTGGATTGGTGTGTGAATGGGGATTTCTGTAATAGAATGGGGGGAATGGGGCAAGGTCTATAGAGGAGATTTTTGTATTATAAACGCCCCCTCCACCCTGGGCAAAAAGTTCTCGTTGATGATGATGACGTCCAAAAATTGTGTTGCTTTCTGGTGGTACGAAGTGTGGTGTGGTGGTCCTTTTCGTGCCAAATCAGTCAGTCCTAGCCGTACAGTTTTAGTGTTCAACATACATCCATCTGCAGTCGGTTATCTCGACTTGCATTCGATTTACCACCAAGTAGGTTAGTAATAAAGTTACAAAAAATTAACACTTTTAACAAAAAAATAAATCAACAAAATCAATTTGAAAAATTAGGCATGTGAGTAGGAATTTTTGCAAAATTTTCGATTTTTTCCCATTGGAATGTTAGATTTTGTGGAAATTTGAAAGAAAATATTTGGGTGTTTTTCCATTGGAAAATTTGAATAAATTCTGAAATTTTCATCAAATTCGATGACGTCCGAAAGCAATAAGAAACTGTAGCTAAATTTGGATGCCTGTACTGGTCTCTCCAACATTCCACGCCCTACATAGAAAGACTCCCAATTAAATATCGAACAATTTTTTAGACTTTTTGCGGCAATTTTCCACAAATTTTGGCCCAAAATATTGTGTAATTGCTCAAGATTCTGCGTCGACATCGTGACTTTTTTTTGGATTCCTATAGTTATTTTAGTTTTTTTTTGTTTTCTGCAATTTCCCAATTTTCGATCATCGAATATCTTCCGAACTTTAAATGCAAAGGTTTCAAAAATAGGACTAATTCACTATACGATTAAAAATAGCATGTTATGTGTGTGTGTATGTGTGATGGCCAGGCTAGAGGCTCTATCCAAATTAGTACGGGGATATTATGTGGTGATGGGTCATGATAGAGCGTCTATTTAATCAGTCATCATCTAAAAATACTGTTTTTGGTCTCAAATAAGTGAAAATTATCTTTCAGTCCAAGGCCAATAGCACCGAAACTCCTAAAGAAGCTTTCACCCTTTAAACAAGACAAGCGAAAGAAAAATCGACCGAAAATGTTCAAAAACCATTTGGAAATGATTGGCCGAAATGAGACGCCCGCGAAAAAGGCAAAATTCTGGCAGTCCTTTGTGCGATCACTCAAAGGTAATTAAAAACAAATAATTACTATTATTACTTATTTCCCAATGTTTCTCTCACTCTGTGAGTGAGTCTGGATGTATTTTCATGTGGAAGTCATCATTTTTGACCTTTAAATTGTTATTGACAGCTAAGATATTTTAAGAACTTCCACACGTATTTCAGTTTCACCTACACATCATTTTTGTTTTCTGTTCTAATTTGTTTTTTATTACAAAAAAAAAATAAATACCCAGGTTCAGATGATATAAGAGCAACTGATCCAATACATAGCCGTCCAAAAGGTATCTTCCGACCAATCAGTGATTTACCGGAATTGTCATCGCCATGGACTTATGGCAAATCGATTTATGATGATCCTAGTCATGCTGGTGAACGTATCCATGTACCAGGCTATAGATACGACCCTTTGCATAGGGATACTTATGGCTATTCACCACGACAGATCTTCCCTCATAATTATGGATCACTCGACCGATACCGGCCTGGTAAGTACAAATACTAGGCCGTACCCGCCAAAAAAATCACAAAAAAATTATTTAAAAAAATATATATAAAAAAAGTGTGCCGTTTTTGTCAATTAATTAGTCCATCATTGAACTATTTTGCAAACAGCTTAAGTATAGTTTGATTCTTTTTTTTGATTAACGCATATTATTATTATTATTATTATTACTTACTTATTTGATAGTGATATCTCTACGTATTCTATATTTGAATATTTGTACGGCATTGTCGCGTAATTATGTAACAAAACAGCCATTTATTTTAAGTAAATGTACCTAAACGTTGTTCAAAATGTACAACAAATTGATGAAATAAAATCGTATTTATTGGAAATTTTGGATGTAGGCCGCCCCGCAATTGCTTGAGTTCGTCAATTTATTTATTTATTTATTTATTTGTTTTCTTGTTTTAATTAATTTAATTTCATTGTTTTTACTGACAATTTTTGTATAGCTTCAATGATCACCTAAGCGCAATGCTGATAGCTTTTCTAATTTTTTCACTGCTCCAGCATTTGCCAGGGCGTACCGTACAAGTTTTTTTTTCTTTTTCTAATTCACATTTTTTTTTTCATCCCTCTACAAGTGCCTTAAAAAAAGTATTTTAGGCTCGCCATGTAGAAATTTTCCTCTCTCGTTTTTTTTTTTGATTTTTGTTTTATGAGGGAGTCGTGTGCTGGTCGCCTTGGAGGTAAGCAGATAAAATCAAGCAGCTTTAGCAATTAATCCAACTACTTTATTGTCCTCGACTAACGCAAATAGTCCCTTTTAGATGCCCCCCTGTGAACTCCCTTTTTTGGATTGAATAGAATAAGAAAAACCGCGTTCTCAAGACCTCTTCCACCAGCTTCATGCATCATCTTCTAAATGCTGGGGGGTCGATTGTTTGAGTAATTTTTGTAATTTTGGTGTTGTGTTGTGATTGTCTAGCGTACCATATAACGAAACCGAAGCCTTACGATGCGGATAAGGCTTGGCAAGACCACATTGATCGTGTTAAAGGCCGTGAACCGAGCTTATGGCCTAGCAGCATCTTCCATACGACATATCCATTCAGTCGTTATCCACTTTATCTGGTGTACAGTAAACGGCCATCACCGGCTGCTGAGAAATACGATCCACACCGTGCCTGGTTGGATCATTTAGATCGACTTGCTGAATTGGACAAACTCTATCCAACATTGTGGCCTAGTTATGGTCGACTATCACCAACTCCGATTAAAGTACGAGACACTTTTTCAAATTTATAATAAAAAAAACTAAATAAAAATTTTGAATTAGGCTGGACCATGGGCACCACGTCCATCTGAAGTAGCATTCAATTATGCCGGCCAGCCGATCTATTCTCGTGGCGGTTTATCACCAAGTAAGAGATTATGGAATGACCTACTCAATCCATCACCTTCACGTCCAATATCATCAATCCTTAAAGATCCATTCTGGTGGGACTCACCCCTATTGAAACCTTTCTCATTATATAATCCATGGGGTAAATCCCCATTTTACCTACGCGATTCGTACCTATCCCCTGTCAAGAGGACGTTCCTGTGGGACAAACACCCCATTAGGCCGTTCGGTAAGTCCTTGTCACACTAACATCCCCTGATCAAAACAACAACAGAGCCCAGCCGCCCCCAATTACCACCCTCTCACAGATTTTTTTGGGAAGTGGACAGCATTTTGGTAAAAAAAAATCGATTTTTTTCTGTATGTGTGTGTAAAATTGGAGCCCAAAATCAATCTAATCCACCCATTTAATTCCCGATCGAAATTTTACTGGCAACTGTTTTAAGTTATTTTAGAATATTGTGATGTAAGACTTTATTTTCATTCCAACTATTATTTTATTTTTGTTGCTGTCTATTCTATTTTTTGTTTTTGATTATTCTTTTTGAATGGGCTCTTCTAATTTTCTTTTCTTTATCAAATACTAATATTTAAAATACGATTTATTTGATAAAAATTTAATGATTTTCTGATTTTCTAGCGGCCGTTTATTAAATGGGAAGCAACAGTCTAAGGTTGTCCCGTTAATAAAAGAAATTCTATCATCACCATCACCTCCACCACCACTATTATCATCACCAGATTGATTGATATTCGCAAAAAACAACAACACTCAAATAATTTTATAATTGATTACACAACATTTCTTTTTCATCTATGAAGATTCATAAATATTCAAATAAGAGAAAAAAAATTGTTAAAAAATTTTCGAACAAAAAAAAATTGGTTATTTATTCATGTATGGCATGTTAATAATAAATTATATTGATGTTATTTGTGAATTTTGCTTGTTTCAAAACCCTAACGGGCTAGACACACACAGGGAACGTTAATGATCATTAAGCGGTTAATCATCGTTATACTTTGCGTGTGTCACCGCATAACTATTCTAATGATCATTACCAAAATTAATTAATTGTAGATGATCATTAAGGGGCTGTTCAGACACGGCATGTTAATGATCATTAAGCAAACGAAGAATCACGAGTCGACAGTCGCAACTTATCGCTGTGACATAAGACAGACAAGGATATCAAATACGCTGTGTGGGCGCTAATGATCATTAACATGCGTGTCTGAACAGCCCCTAAGACAATTATAGTTACTGTTAAACCAAGAAGAATGAATCTACGCAACACGTGCATAGTTATGTTAAAAATGCACAGCTATCGTTACCTGTAATGATAGTTATCCCTGAAGGCCCCTAAGAGGCTAGACATACAAGGAACGTTAATAATCATTAAGCGGTTAATCATCGTTATACTTTGCGTGTGTCACCGCATAACTATTCTAATGATCATTACCAAATTAATTTATCGTAGATGATCATTAAGACAATTATAGTTAGACTGTTAAACCAGAAAGAATGAATCTACCCAACACGTGCATAGTTTTGTGGAAAATGCACAGCCAGCGTTACCTGTAATCAGGGCCGACACTTGGGTACTTTGCGCCCTTATGCAAGAATTTATGGCACGCCCTATAATGCCATTATAATGTTAAACATTATTAAATTTATGTTAATTTAATATTTCTTTGTATGACTACTTTTCCGTCCGAGGTGCCCTTACTATTGGCGCCCGTTGATATCAAGCGCCCTTATGCCCAGCATCACCTGCTTACTGCATTCCGCCGGCACTGTCTGTAATGATAGTTATCCCTAAGAGCCCCTAAGGGGCTAGACATACAAAGAACGTAAATGATCATTAAGCGGTTAATCATCATTATACTTCGCGTGTGTCACCTTATAACTATTGTAATGATCATTACCAAATTAATTAATTGTAGATGATCATTAAGACAATTATAGTAAAAGGGGCTGTTCATACACGGCATGTTAATGATCATTAACGCCAACACAGCGTATTTGATATCCTTGTCTGTCCTATGTCACAGCGATAAGTTGATACTGTCGACACGTGATTTGTCGTTTGGTTTATGATCATTAACATGCCGTGTATGAACAGCCCCTTAGACTTAGACTGTTAAACCAGAAAGAATGAATCTACGCAACACGTGCATAGTTATGTGAAAAATGCACACATTTCCTGTAATGATAGTTAACTTGCTGCTGTGTGTCACGTATTCTTTTAGATAATGATCGTTACCACAAATTATTAATTTCTGGAATGATCATTAACTTCCCTGTATGTCTAGGCTCTTATCTACCAAAGGAAGTTTGAATTTTTTTGAAAAAAAGTAGTAAATTTTATATGAAAACAGCAATTTATTTGTTGGGCGACTGTTGCAAAAATGCAAAATATTCAATTTGCCGGTGAATCTGTGACAAAAGCCTATGATAATATCTATTTTAATCTATTTTATCAGAGTGCTATAAAAATTTTAAACGAAAAAAATACAAAAATTGTTATCAATTAATTAAAAAAAAAGCCGATATAAGCTAATAATAATAATTTAAATATATCTCGAGATCTCGTGAATACATCTAGTAAAATAAACAAAAATTCAACAACAATAATAATAATAAATATTACCTCTATTTTAATACTTAATTCATAATTATTAATTTTCAGCATTTTTCTCTAATAATTTCTCTGTATCAGTTATTGTTATTTCAGTTGTATTGAATTCTAAACAATCAGCTTTTGTTTCTGATACAGTTTTAATAACACCATCCACTAAATTACCAGCATATTGTTGTAATTCTGTATTTACATTCGTTGTTGTTGAATTATTTTGTGATGAAATCTCTTTTTTACGTTGACTTACTGGTAAAGGCAGTGATGATGGTCGTGTCTGTTTTTGGAATGGAAATACTTTACCAGCTTCACCCTATATTCGAAAAAAATTAATAAATTGTGTTACAAGAAAACCGAAAACTATACTTGTGGTGTATGAACGGCAACAATCTCCGTTTGTGTTCCAATACCATTTTCCTCTAATTTTGTATTATTCAGATTTGTACGACTAAAGATCGACATAACTTTAACAATATCTTGCATTGAATTTTGTAATTGTTGTATCTACAATTGAGATGATTTGATTAAGAACAAAATTCGATTAGAAAAAAGACGAAAGAAACCTGATTTTGTAAAGTTGTACAAGTTCGTGCCAATTCTTTAACAATTTCCGAATTGTCACCGGATAACGTTGTCATACTAATACCAGTTGATGTCTGTCCATTATTTGTTAGAGCTGACATTTGTTTCCATAAAGCACTTATAGCTTCGGTTTGTAACATTTGTATTTTACGTTCACTTTCTAAAGCTGCTTTGGTCGTTTCCATATCATTACTTAATTGTCTACAATTAATTATTAATTACAACAATTAATGAATTTGAATAATTAAAATAATAATAATTTACTGTATATATTGTCCGGCTCGTTGTATCTGTAAATTTCTAAACATCTCTTGTACATCTTTATTACGATTTCTGGTATAATAACCACGCCACATTTTCTGTATACAAATAGCTGCTTTTATAATTCTATCATTATCAGTATTTTGATCGGTTATTATCATATCTTTCTGCAAACGTTTCTCTTCAACTTTCATTTGTATCATTTGTAATTTTGATGGACATACATCAGATTCTTCATCATCATCACTACTTTTTGTTGATTTTTTTACATTATTTGTATTATGATTGATTTGTTTATTTGTTGTGGTTGTTTTACGTGATCGTCCCGGTGATGGTGAATTACTTTTTCTATTATTAACATTATTATTTAATCTTGTTTTAGTTTTCGGTAAACGTACACTCTTTGGTGAACGTACTTGTTCCGGTAACGATTGTGTTGTTGGTATTGTTGTTTCGATTTTATTATTTAACGATTTACCAACAATTGGTGTTGGACGATAATCGGGACTCATTAATGATTCAGGAACAGGGACCATTTTTGATAATCCCTGTAGTGGACTATTTATCGGTTCCTCATCTAAAATAAATAAATGAAGACCAAATACATAAAATCGAATCTACAAAACAAACCTAGACATTTTTCTGTAATGAATGAATTATTATCACTGGTTGTTTTCGTATTGTTAATTGTTTGTCGTAATATAGTTGGATCTAAACTTTGACTCATTATTGTTGAATTCTCCATCATATTACCCGGATTGTAACAACTGGATGTCATCCGATCTGGTGATTTAATTTTACTAATACGACTAGCTGGAAGTTTTCAATGAAAATAAAAAAACTATTCGAAAAGAGGAGAGAGTAAAAAAAAATTACAATTTAATCTTGGTGAGTTCCTAGCTCCTTGTAGTTTTTTCTTTAACGATGGTGATGGACTGGGTGATTCAATTGATTGTTCACGTAATTGTTGTTGGTGATGTTGGGCTTTACTTAATATTAAACGTAATTTACGATCTTCTTCCGTTTCTAATTGTTCACCAGTCAATGGACAAACACTCGATAAATATTGTATTAAATCTTTTTGATCACCAACACGAAAATGACGACCACGGCCTTGTGAATACAACCATTCAGCTCTCAAACTAGAAATACAATTTTCAACTTGAATTAACCATCAAATATAATAATAACAACCTTTCAATAGCATCAACCAAATACCCATCAATGGTTTTTATGTTAAGACACCAATTAATAACAAATGGACGGTAATCGAAGCCACTATTATTGAATAGAATTAAGGATAATGACCAACACATATAAATGAATAATTAGGTTAATAGATTAATCGAAAGGATACATTGTACTGTTGCTCATATTAACACAAGGATTATTTTTAATGGAAACATTTGCCAAATTAGCAAGATGTACTAATTGTGAAATTTCATTTAAATCTTCAATATTATTATTGGATAATGTTAATGTAATCAAGCTGATTGGTAGAAAGCGTTCACATTGCCGTAAATGATTAATTTTATTATTATGCAAATATAACTCCTGAAAAAATGTAAATTAATTGGTTTAGTTTCGCAATACAATTGACACAAGTACCTTCAAATTTTTAAGAAATGATAAATCAGTAATATGTGTAATAGTATTCTCTGATAAATCCAAATATTCCAAATTGATATTAGTATTTAAATGTTCAATAGTTTTAATACTATTACCAGCTAAACATAACCATTTCAGATTGACTAGATCTTTTAAGCCTTCAATTGTTAGTATACCATTATGGGCTAGATTTAACGTATGTAATGAATGTAATCGACAAACACCATACATACGTAATAATTGATTACGAACAACTGATAACTGGAAGAAACACGAGAAACAGACAATTAATCTCAAAATATTGATTTGAATAATTATGCAAAAATTTCTGATTACTTTTTGTAATTTTGTGAATACATCGATGTTATCTAAACGTTGTAAACAATTATCATCTAATATTAATGTTGTTATTTCGGCAACTTCTTGTGGTGAGTATTTATTTAATTTCTTTAATTTTTTATTGGATAAATCCAAAATATCCGATGAATCGTCTACACAGAAAAATAATCAATAAAATTAAAAGAATAAATTAATCGTTATCACCAATTTACCCATGAATTTTGTTACAAATTTACTGGATTTTTTGTTTTAAATGATAATAAATTCAAAAATTGATAATAAACATTTGAGAATTATGCAAAAATTTTGACAGATAAATGACAACTGACAGTAAACAAAGTGCGTTAATAACAGGACATGATCTAGTTCCGAATAATTGGTCACAATCTGATCGCTAGACTAATATTTCTTTAAAATACCTACAATATACAGAATAATTATTTTTATTATTTATCGTTATTAATTTATGAATAATTTATCATTTATTTGTTTATTTAAACAACAATTTAATGCAAATAAGATAATATTTATTCGTAAACATGACTCATTCTAACCACCAACTTGACAAAATTAAAAACCCTAAATCGAATAATAAATTGTTATTATCTAACATTACTGATAAATATTATTACATAATTATTATTTATTTAATCATAATTTAACGATTCCTGTGTCTGTTTATAAAGATTTTTGTTAGAATTGCAAAATTTTTAATCGATCTAGGGATATTTGATCAACGGTTGGTAGTCTGTTTTTCAATAATGGAGTTTATTTGCATTTTTAAGTGAATGATTTTTAGTTTTTCTTGAAAATTGTTGCAATAAACGAATAATTTAAATAAAATCCAACCAATTATTATAAACAATTAAGAAATTCTCTATAAATTGGTGCAATATTGATTCCGATAAAAAATTTCCATTCGATAAAATAATTGTGTAACAAATTTTGGACTTGGTTGATAGATCGAAGAAAATTGAAGGAAAATTTCAATAGAAATTGATTGATTTTCAGATTGGTTTACGATTTTTTTTATTATTATTTTCTTTATTTTCCTGTTTTTTTTTTGTCTGAAAGGAGGGAAACATTAGAAATTAATCAAACTGGAGCGTTTACCAGAATATCTCCGCGATACCGTGGACTGGTTTATGGGGTAAGTTTCTCCAACATGTACCCCTCACATTTTATTTCGAAATTTATAGCTAGCTATAAATGTTCTTCCCTTAATTGTATATCCACCTAGTTTTTTTTTCCTCTTTATTGTTTTTACAGCCTAGTTGCTTTAATTAGCAAAAGTTTAATTTTGTCTGTCTGTATGTATGTTGGATTCGTATATATGAACAATACACCCGTCCTTCATTGTTACAACTTGTTGTTTTTATGGGGTTTCATTACATGGCTAAATTAGTAAATATGCTATGTGACGTCCAAATCGGTTCTTTAATTAATTTAATTAAAATTGGTGAACTTGACAATTTCATTATTTGTGTATTTACATGAAAGTTATGTGGTTAGGACGTATTGTTACAAAAATTAAATCAGACAATCGTGTAGTTTCTCTAGATCCTGAACAAACTATTACTTGTTTTTGTAGCAGGTAGTTTAATTATTTAAAGAAAAAAATCAATCTATTTATTTATTATTTTATTATTATTGTTTCTCTTTATTATTATTATTATTATTGTTGTTGTTTTTTTAATAAAATAGAAAAGCTCGTCGTAAGGAAAAAGAAGGAAATGAATCAGGATCATCAAATGATTCCAAATTGTATTTAGAGGCTACAGTTTTGGAACGAAAACTACCTGAAATGGATATGAGATTATTAGTTGATTTACCAGCTGGATTAGATTATAATGAATGGCTAGCTTCTCATAGTAAGTCTTTCGTTTTTTTAGTGAATTAAGTAATTTGTGTCTAATTTAATCAATAAACTTATTATTTTTTTAACATTTTGTGTTACAGCAATGGCCCTATTCGATCATGTAAATTTAGTATATGGAACTGTTAGTGAATTTTGTACACAATCAGGTTGTCCTGATATGACTGGTCCGGGTCAAAGGTAAACTTTTTGTTTTCCATAAAATAGTCATCACAAAAGAATTTATTACATAATAATAATAAAAGTATAGGAATAATTAATTATTGGGCAAAAACATTGCAACTATTTCATTTGTGACGATTACTCATAACCAATCATATTTTACTGTTTCAAATCTTTACACCAATCGGATCAATACTTCAACTTCAGAGATTGAATTATTCGATAAAAGCACGAGAGCATGTTGCTAGACAACAAGGCTACTATCGACAAAATCATGTCACTGTTGATGATAATTTATTAAAATTTATTAACTCTCTACTGAGGTATAAAAGTTTAATCGGTGTACCGGTTTCGGCTATTTTAAGCTATCATCAGCATCATACTGAACTGTGAAATAAGCATCACATCTATTAATACCGTAAAACCTGTATTAAGTAGAAACTCGTCTTCAAAATCCTCCTAGTCCCTTCACATGTAGTTGAAACAATTACACCTTCATTGAGCGGAAAATCTTTCCACTCCTTTAACCCTCCAGCAACGGGACATGTTTCCTTTGTTGTATGACATCGCGGGCTATTGTATTCATGTTTCACACTAAAAGAAACTAGATGAAACGTAGAAATAGGGCCTCGCTTAAATATCCTAAAAATTATAAAACAAACTCACTCAATTATTAATGATCTTTTGTTTGTAAATTTTAATTCTATTGATTTATTTCGATTATTTACAGAACTTATTTATGGTTCGATGAGAAAGGCAAGAAAACAAAAGTGGCAGCCCCACAATATATAGATTATGTAATGACGTTTATACAAAAAACAATAACTGATGAAAATATATTTCCAACAAAATATGGTATGTTTCTTGTTGTTTTATTATTATTTTTTGTTAAAAATTACAAAGACAATATCATTGAAAATTTTTTGTTTTCCAGCAAATGAATTTCCCTCATCATTTGAGTCAATAGTACGTAAAATAGTCCGTTTATTATTTCATGTTGTTGCACATTTATATTCGGCACATTTTAAAGAAGTTGTTATGTTAGGTTTACATGCACATTTAAATTTAACATTTGCCCATTTAACGGCATTACAACATCGTTTCTCATTAATTGAAGCAAAAGAAACGGAAGTATTGAAAGATTTAGAAATTGCATTAAGATTGACTGAAGATAGTTGTAGTAATAATCAACAACAACAACAATCACAACAACAACAACAACAAGAAAATAGTGTTAATAGTAGTAATAATGATAATAATAAAAGTGGAGATAACATAACAGATGATCAAACAAGATCTCATATGGATGAAACGACAACAAGTAAGTGTAATTTTTTATAAAAACAAATTCCTTTTTAAAGACCACTTATAATATAAACAACCAAAAAAAAAAAGAGAGAATTATTGTTATGGTGTTTTTAGGTGGGGACAATAAATGGTAGTTTGACGGTGTGAATTTTCGAATTTATCAAAAATTAAGAGTTAAGTAATTAAATAAATAAATGAATAAATAATCTATATATACATATATATAAATATATTTAAAAATTAATGATTGTGATGTGAAATCATTACCCCACCAATTAATCATTGAACCACCACTTAGCTCATGTGATGATGACACTATAGTGATTTACCAATTATTATTTTTTTTTGTTCAGTTTCTCATTTTTCTTTTTTCTTATTAGTGTGCATTTTAATTTATTCATTTTATATCTTTATTTATATATTATTATTATTATTATTGAAGATGAAATAATTGTATATATGTATGTATAAAATGATTATACAAACTATATATATAATGTGTTACGCTTAAACTCGTTTATTTTAATTTTTTTTGTGGAAAAATTGTTGAGGAATTAGATATTTTAATTGTAAATTTGTATAAAAAAAAATAATAATTTGTCAGTAGATTATGGATAAAAAAAAACAAACAATTAAAGCTAGGCTGTACTTAAATGAAGCACTGACCTCTTTTTCTTTTAATTAATTTTTTGTCTTTCGTTTTAGTTGTTGTTGTTGTTGTTGGATTATTATTTTTTTTTTTGCTTCATTTTATTATACAATCTATGGTACTTTTTTTTCTGTTGTTGTTATTGTTCATTTCTTTTTAGAGGCATGTCATTCATTTTCTTTTTTTTTTTTTAGTTTTCTGTGTACAGTGTTATATTGTTCCTAAAGCTGATTGTATATATTATACATATACTATATATATAAAATGAGTTTTAGTTTGTTATTATTAATTAGATTCTGTAATGGCTATAGTTATAGCAATTGTTGAAAAATAAAAATCACCTAATGTTGCAGTTCTGATGTAAACATTTGTGTTCCTCCCCTGGCTTTTGCTTTTCAAATCATTTATTCAGATAAACAGGACTGTGGCCAAATATTTTAGACAAATTTTATTTTAAACTAGAAAGAGATCCCATCTCTACAACCCTCCGATGAGCTACAATTCAAGGAAGTGTTGCAAAAAAGGTTTTTATTAGCAACATAAGGCGGAGTTCACGTTGGCGCACCAAGCCTAGCCTCGCCCCGCGCACACTATTTTTCTCTCTATTTAAAACCATACTTTAAAATGAGAACGACTAATGTGTGCAAGGGGCGATGGTCTCGGCGGTGCGCCAACATGTAGTCACCCTTATACAGTAGAACCAGTGCTGGCTCAAGAACTTTCGGCGCCCTGTTCAAAATTTACTCATGCGTCCTGTTCAAGAACTACCCTTGCGTCCTGTTCAAAATTTACTTTTACGCCCTCCCGCCAAAAAAAAAAACGAATGCAATTCCGAGTACTGGAAACGAAAAATGGAAAACCAGGTTATTCTGAAAATTTTGCGCCCCTAATGTTACAGCGCCCTGAGTGGTCGTACAACTCGATCGTATCTTGAGCTGGCCCTGAGTAGAACATTACAGTATAAAACTTAAGCACCTGTTGTATTTTTTATTCGTACAAATGATTCCTCAGTAGGTTCAAAGACGTAGGTAAATAAATCAGTGCACAATCCTATTGGTTTAAATCTTCTAATATTTTCTCGTTTCGTTGATGTTTGAGCGTCACTGGTAAATAGAAAATAGAAAAAAAGGGACTTACTATTTAGGGCTTCATGGATTAAGTCATCTTTCCTTATCCCACGCTGTCCAAACTTACTGCAATTCAAAAATTATTAGGAAAAAATCAAAAGTCGTGGTTTGTTTTAGAACTTACCCTTTTGCTGAACCTCTCCGATAAGGTTGTGCAGTCCCCCAACGCTAATCATCGATGGTGGATGATAGTGGTCCATTTAGAAAACACAACCATTAAAACACTTTAGATTGATAACTATTACGATTCACTGTTCCTCCGCACTTACACTAATTGATTCACAACACACACTATTTGCAAGACACTGACCTGCTAGATTAGAAAAATTTTGATATTGACTCATAGATGTCTTAAAATCAACTGATTAGAAACTTGTAACAACAAAGGACATTATGCAACTTTATTTCGTATATGTATCGTTGTTATCAAAGACCAAAAAAATTGTCTGTATACGTGTTTTGTACCGTCGTGTCGTAATGTTTCGATTCAGAATTGGAAAATTCCGTCAAATGGGCAATTCTTGAGAATTCAAACAGAAAATTAACAATCACCACCTGTCCTCGATCGCAAACAGAAATCAATATCAGTTTAAAAGATTATCGGTGGCACTCAAACGCTATTTAGCCTTCTGGATGGTGGAGGCATGTGCTCCTCCGCACTCAGGCCTCAGCAGGCCCATTGTGGATCCTGGGGTGGTCAGCGCCTAGTTCCTCCAAGCCAACCTACACTCTGCATGTATTCCAGAACCATGTTCAGAGGGGCGCCGGCGACCTCGGCCACGCTAGGCCAGTTCTCCCATAACATGAATCCACGATATTGGACGAGCCTGAGGCAGTGGCAGAACACGTGCTCCACCGTTTCGTCCTGTTCTTCGCATCCTCGACAGGTTAGGCTATCTTCTAGCCCCATCCTGTGAAGGTGTTTTTTAGTTCAGTGAGTGTTCCGATTAGTACTCGCAAGCTCTCCCTAGAAAGCGGTAGGCAGTATTTTGCGGTCTGTTGGGACCATGGATCTACTATATACATGGATCGAGCGTACAGCAGCGGTGACTGGGTCCAACCTTACTTGAATTGAAAGTCAGGCAAAAGATTCAAATTTACCTAGTGGTACCATTACAAGTGGTAAATTTAAAATTTTTTCACGGTATTATAATTTTAATTTTAATACACTTTTCATCTTTTCGCAAATATCCGGAAAAAACTATCAAATTAACCTGGATTCAATAAAAAAATTTTTTTGGTATTTACATGCACAATAATTAGAAAAACTCAAAAACATAAAATGATATCGTTTTTAATATTTTTACGATACAATTTTGCTTTAAAAATTAAAATTTCTGTATTATTCCCATTACAGTCAATACATTCTTGCCTGACTTGCCCCCTCCCCGCCTAGTCATAAGCTTGGACCCAACAAGCGGCAGTTCGCACATAGGCAACGCTCGATCCATGTATATATATTACCAGATCTATGGTTGGGACAGCATTGGTTTTGCCAGCCCCGATAGCAAGAAACCCGAGGTCTCCTGCCATCGAGTCACATGAGATCTAGAGTTGGTTCCCTATTTGGCCCCCTCATTGTCCCCGGGGGGAAATCTCATATCTAGTCCGGCCCTGTTTTTTTACCAACTATTAGTTCCGGTGTATAGGATTGATAAATGGCGGGGGGTTAGTCAATCAAAAACAATAATAAGAAGCACAATACGTAATTTATTGACTAGAATCGACAGAATTTTATAAAATTACACACTTGATATGTTAAACTTGCAAAATGTTTAACTATTGTACTCTATGCTGTCTCCTCCCCCATGTTCTCTTTTCAACATTTAGTAAGTAAAACTTGAAATAACAACAATGTTTTTCTGCATTTTTAGTATAATCCAGAAATATTTAGAATTTCACAATAATAATAATAATTAATTAATAATTTGTTTTAAGGCTATCATTACATTATATACTATATATTATATACATATTGAAAAGCTCTATTATTATATATATATTTATAAAACACATATATTTTTTCCTTATCATTAGATAGAAATAAAGGAATGTAAACAAACAGTCGACAGTACGCTTAGAGCTTAAAAAAAATAAATTACATAACACAATCACATATGTGCTTTTAATAGCAAAACATTATTATCTGTGATTAGAAAGAAACTCAGTCAATTATTATTATTATTATTCTTCTTATTATTATAATCAATTTATGAAGTTAATGCTTAAATTCTAAACATATTGGTAGTTGTCTTTGTGTCTTAATAATGGTTGATTTTCAATATTATTTTTATTATCAACAATAACACCATAACTGGTTAACCAATCGCGATTTTCTGATTTAAATAAACCACAACATGTACATTCAAAGAATTCAAATAAATTCTGTAGAGGACCATTAGAAAATGGACTTTTACCATCATTATTAATAAAATGTATATAACGGCCACGGTTCATACGTTCATTGGTTGTCATCCCCAAACAGGAAATCTATACAATTTATCATTGTTGTTATCTATTATATTTAGATTTATATTTAAATACCTGATAAAGTTGACAAACAAATAACATAAACACCCATATACAATGGAATAGAGCATTAGCAGCCACCCATGCTACCCATGTATCACATTGACCAATTGTTAAAATAAATTTCCAATAACCATCTGTTGTTGTAACATTGCAATCCTGTTGATTTTGCCAAAATATTATTGAACCGTACAACATCTGGCTACACATTATCACTAGACTTGCTAAGAAACCGATGAAATATTTATGATTTTTTGCACCTAAAACAAAAAAAATCTTTAATATCTACACTATTAAAGCTGAAATTTGATAATTTTCTCTTCATGCACATGTCAAACACTACCTATGTGCCATTTTTCAAGGTTTTATACTGCCTGGAAGTAGCTTAGAATTTTGATGATCAGTCAGTGACTCAGTGAATCGCGAAAACCATGTTTTTTGAAGTAGCGAATTTCCATAACCACTTAAGTTAAAAACTTAAAACTTGGCAAAATGATTGATAGTGTTGGTCTATACGTAGTGTTATTTTTTTACGTTTCTATTGTTGTCCCAAGCAGGGTTATAGGGATGGCAAAAATGCCCTAAGCTGGTTCGTGTAAATAGTGCTATAGATTGTGCTTGGCATGTCCACGAGCGTGCACTTAGATTTTAAAAAACTTATTGTAATCATGAAATACCTATACAGTTAGCCACCCATGGACAATGATGGTCGAATCGTGCAACACAATTATTACAAACTGAACAATGCTTGGAACGTAAAGGCCTCCGGACTAGACAAGCTGAACAGAATGTGGATGGTTCAAAACCGCCAGGGCCTTGTTCCGCTAATTCGATAATAGTCTAAAATTTTTATAAAATCATAGATGTTTCTATTAGAAAAAGAAAAATTAAAGTTTTACTCGAAATCTTTGTTGTTGTGATGCTGAAATAACACCAGCATCTCCGAGCCATGATTTTAAGAAACAATACCATAATATAGTCGAACTACTAAGGAAGACACAGGTTATTATTGCGCTAGTGAATGGCATTATATAAATGAACCATGTGAAATACATCCATAATTTTGTTGATAAATAAATACTAAGAGGTAGTAATGCCATCAATCTATCATCATATAAAATCTGACCAGCATAATGTAGAACAATATACAGGCATACTAGAAGGAATATTTTTATTAATATTAATAGATTTGTGCCTAGAATTGCGCCAGCAATATAAAATGCAAAGAATGGTGTACCGACCATGCACCACCATTTCAATCTCTGTAAAAACAATTTAATTATTAATATATCACAGAAACAAAACAGTAATACATACTTTATCTTTGATAATTTTATTGAGCACATTCCGTGAATGACTTGAATTAATATTATCTTTAATCCGTTCAACAACTTTCGCGCCAATCCAGATTGAACCTAATTCAGACTGTAACATCTGTAGTGGTGTATAGCCCCTGTGGTTCGGTACATTTAAACTAGCTTGTCCCTAGAAATTAATCATTGATTTCTTGGTATAATAATGAGTGAAAATTAGAGGAAAACCTGAATGATGAGTGTTGAAATAGCGGTGGTATTCCGGGCTAATATAGCCCAATGTAATGCTGTATTGCCCTGTAAATCAGTTAAATTCGGTGATGCACCTAATGTTAATAATAATCTAGTTGGATCTAAACTACAAATCTTCCAACATGACCACATTAATGGTGTCATTCCGGACCGATCAATTAGATCCGGATTAATGCCACGTGCAATAAAATATGCAACTAATGCTGTATGTCCAAATTGTGCAGCTAAATGTATACATGAACAACCTTCAGCATCGGTTAATGTTGGATCAGCACCAGCATTCATTAATATAACAATAGCATCTAAATGCCCTTGTCGTGTTGCCCAATGTAATGGTGTTGCATTCAATTCACCACCAATAGCATCCACTTCAGCACCTTTATCAATGAAATATTTGATTATTTCACGGCGATTATTAATTGCTGCCCAATGGAGTAATGTTACTGTTTCATTATCACGTTGATTTACATTATAGCCGGCGTCAACCAATTCTCTAACACGACTAAATGCTCCATACTACAAAAAACAAACAGGAGACATTCCAAATACAAATTTAAACAATAATTAGGCTAGATTGCTTACTTGTGTTGCTTTAACGATATCAAAACCACTATAATCATGTTCAACAACAGCTACTGGTGGTGTTTCTTTTGTAATTAAACTGTGACACTCACGATCAGTTTCAACACAACCACCAGCACTGGCAGCGGCTGCACCGCATGCATTTTGATACATTTTTCCACTTAATTAACTCGTTATTTTCTTAGATTTATTATTATTATTCAACAAATAATGATTTTTGACAAATCAAATGTCAAAATGACAGATCATATTTGAGGTTAGGATTGATTCGGTTGGTACACCTGCTGGATTGGCAGCACTGGAACAGGGCCGGCTCTAGATAAATGTGCGCCACTAGACAGACATTTTTGTATTTTTCTTGACACACTCGTGCTTGTTCTTCGAATTCGTGACTTGCTAGACTCATTAGGCTCATACACAGTGTTCTCACTCTACTTGCTCAGTCATGAGCACGAATATCACATGTCTGATGGTTAGACTAATACACCAGGGTTGGATTTAGATATAATTTGGCCTTTTGGATGGAACAAATGGAAATATTTTAACATACTGGAGGATCTAGTGAAGTATATTGGCCGTAAATTGAAATATCTATATAACAAAAACAAAAATAACGTTCGATAATTGACAGACGATAGCTATCTGTAGCTCTCGCTACACAATCGAGCGCGAAACACGCCCGATTCAGCGCGGTAAATTCAAAATTCAAATTAATTGACTGCACTATAGTTCCATTTATTTTGTTAGTTTTTTCCTTGAATAATTACTCCTAATAACTAATAACTGATAAAATAGAGTAGATAATAGAGTAAATTGTAGAAAGTTTGACCTTTCTGTAAGAATTTGACAAGAAATTTGTTAATTAATCATATTTCCTCAATGAATCATAATTCTATTTCTGTTGTAACAAACAGAAATTAACTGCGTTTTATTTACTTTGAAACGGTGAAGAAAATACAATAAATTTGTTTATAACTAATAGTAATAATGGTAAATTTTGATTAATGCTGGAAATTATTGGTAAAATTAAGCAATAAAAAACCACATAATTTGTCCTATTATTTGTTGATGATTAATTTCGAACTGAATCATTAGAATATAGACGTCAATTCTTTTAAGGAAATTTCATTAACCGTACTTCCACCGGAAACAGTGTTTTTTTTTGTATTATTATTTTTGAATATTTAAATATGATATGGATAAGAAACGTCATCAAGGTGAAACCCAGATCTTGCCCAATCACCTTGGCAATTTTTCTAATATGTTTATACGACTTGACCATCAGTTTTAATAGTCGACGGCACGCGTAAAATCGTAAACTTACTCAATTAACTTAAAGAATATAAAAACAAAAATGAAACAAATCGTAATCATAACAATTTTAACAATTTTTTTACAATATTTCTTGTGTACTGGCGATACGGTACGTTATAATTATAATCGACATTACCCCTATTATCATCATTATCGTTATCATCATCATAGTCATCATCATCATGATCATGATCATGATAATGATGAAAAACCGTATGCTGATAGATCTGTGCAGAGTAATGCAACAATAAAGGTAAATTTGATGGTGCAGTGAATTTTTACAAGAACGACCAAAATTTTAATACGACCGACTGGTAAGATCGACTTTTCTTAAGTAGGATATTTAAATAAATTTGAGGTCAAATATTGCACTATAAACTGAATAACTGTAAGATAAAGTAATAGTTGCATTTAATGGAATACACAGTAATTGCAGAATTTCGAGAATCCTTTAGGATTTCCATACTTATCTAACCGGTTCTAGATTTCAATTTTTTACGCGCAAAATTTGAAGATCCACCCTTAGAAACTACCCCTCTTTTCTATTATCAATAATTGGTCGTTTTCGATGGGATTCACTGTATTTTCGAGAATAACAACACGTTACTATGGAAACTGTACATTAACCAATCAAAAAATCGATCCTTTTATGGCGGGATTTTTAAACAAAAAAATCTTATTTCTGTTGCAGATGCCTCCGTTGGAATTTTATGAAAAAATGAACGAATATGAAGATATTGATACATTATTAGCGAATCTTGTTGAAGATAATGGTGAAAATGAAACACCCGAATTTATACAAAGTATGTTTATTTTACTTTATTTTAATTATTTTTAATTAATTAATTAACAAACGATATAAAAAAATAAATATTTCTATCTTAAAATTGTCGTAACAAATTTAGCTAAAAACTAATAATAATAATAATTAAAGATCACAATATCTAGTAATAAAAAATTGATAAAACTTACACGATATATGTAAGAATTACATGGCAATTATAACAGAAAACAAACAAAAAAGAAATATTTGCACTAATTAATCAATCAATCAATCAATCATCATTTTGTTGTTTCTCACTTTCACAGAAATCCTTATATAGATTACGACGACATTTCAAATTCCCTTCATATATAATTAAATATATTGTAGAATCTTTGAAATTATTCGATGTATATCCTATATGTAATTTAACTGGTCGTTGCCATTTCGTTTCGGTTTGTAATTTTTTTATACTAGCACGATGGAATTCAATTCGACCATTAGCTGATATAAATTTTAAATTCTTATCAATATCTTCACCATTAATCGAGTCCGGATCTGATAAGAGTTTCATTTTTTTACGTGGCGACAATAATAAATTATGTACACCATCACCTTGTCCCAATTCAATTGTAGTACTTGTTGATGCCTCTATTTGTCTTATTGATGATGATGATGATGATGATGGCGGTGGGGTTATACAATCATTACGGTTTGGTGGCGATGATGGAATGATCGTTACTGATTCCTCCCTAAAATTTGAGTTATTTTTTAACGAAATTTCTCACAGAGTAATACGCTAAAACGAACGGTAAGCTCGTTTTCAGACACACCGGCATTGCTGTCGCTAGCGATCATTTTGATTTTTGCACTGACTACAGAAACCTTTCACCGGCGACGGTAATGCCGGTGTGTGTGAAGAGGTTCATAAGAAAGCATGCCTTCGATCACCGGCGACATTTTAGATCGCCAGCGACCGGAGCGGCGTGCTTGTAAAGGTCTCCATTTAATGACATTGCATCCGGCGCCGGTTTCGCCGGTGTGTCTGAAAACGGCTAATGTTCAAACAAGCAGTTTGCACAGTTTAGTGTTATCGCTCGTTTTAGCGTAAGTTTCTGTTGAAAAATTGAATAAACAAAGACTAATTGAAATACTTGGGAATTCTGATATGATGACAATCACGAAATGCAACCTTCTCCACAGATCTAACATCAATTAAATCATGTGTAATTTTGCCAATTGTATCTTTAAAAAAATCTATAACCATTTTACGATCTTTTATCGTTTTACCAAACCAATCTAATACAATATTGCTTGATAAATAATATGGTAAATTTTGTTGATTATTTTCAATTAAATCAATATAGAGTTGTTTAAATTTCATTGCTTCATCTTCATTATTTTCATCCATTTCCTTTTTTTTTGGTTCAACTTTCTGTCGTTTTAATCCACCTGAAATAATAATTTCTGTTTTATAGATCGATTCGGTGATCCAGACGAACGAAGTAAGTATTTTTTTAAAACAAATCCCTTCAAATTATTATTATTATTGCTATTTTTGGTGAGGTGCCTCAGGTCCAGCAAAACCCGCCTTATGTCAACCTGAATTACAAACTGTACGTTTAATTGAAACAAATGATCCAACAATTATTCATATACCGGAATGTACAAGAATAGAACGTTGTGGTGGCTGTTGTAATAATGATTTATTAGCATGTCAACCAGTACAGACAGAAATTGTCGTACGAGAGGTAATGAATCGCAGGGACGGGCGCATAGGGACCAAACTACTCTATCCCGGTCCTGCCAATAAGAATCTAATAAGAATCCAATTGTATTCATTTAGTTTCTTGAACAGGTGTGGAAGACTCGATATACAGGCAAACAGAAATTAGTAAAAATGGACAAATTATTGATACCACTTGAGCGACATTTAAAGTGTCGTTGTGACTGTCGGATTAAAGCAAAGGTAAAAAACAATACTTCAATATACACAATATCCCGCCAAAAGTAGAGCGATACGTTAACGCTAACGATAACGTGTTAGAAAAAGAGAGCAAATTCACTTTCTATCAGGATTTAGCGTCAACGTATGATTTGCAAAAATGGTTAGGAGATTTCTTCTTAAATGGTGTTGAATTGCGTCACTTCTTCCACTAGACGATCCTGGTTTTGAACCATTTGAATTGATGGGGCGCTTAGACCTCTAACATATAGAGGGCACTGCTTGTTTTCAGCACGACTAGAGATACGTTGACAATGCTCGAAACAGGTAGTGCCCTCTACTTGTTAGTAGTATAAGAACCCCAACAATCCAAATGGTTCAAAGCCAAAATCGTCTGGTGGGAAAAAGTGACACAATTTCCCGCCATTTGAGCGGAGATGTGAACATTGCCCATTGTTTATAATTATTTTGCTTTTATTGAATTGAAGGATTGTAATCCATTCCAAAAATATGATAAGAAACAGTGCGCCTGTGTCTGTACGAATACCGATGAACGTGAAAAATGTTATCAAAATAGTGATTTACAAATATGGAATGCTGAATTGTGTGCATGTCAATGTCGTAAAACGATACAATGTACAACTGGTTTTTATTTTGATCCAATTACATGTAAATGTTCCAAAAATATTAAAGCACGATTTGGTGGTACGGAAATTCCTGATAATAATGAACCACTCCCATATGATTTCTAAAATAACCATTGAATAACTAATATTGGATAGATGGTACATTATTTTTTTATAAAAAAATCGAATTATTTTGTATATAATTTGTGTAATTAATTATTGTAATTTTGAATAAATTTTGAGAAAAATTGTAATTTCTGCTTTTTAACAAAAATTACCCCAAATCACCCCTGAATGCGACAACGCAATATTGCAATTATTGTTGCTTTTTTCCTATTACACCTATTACACCGATTTCCCGCCAAAACAATTACTAATTCAGTTCTTTTCCTATTGGAAATTTTGAAAATCTCTGTCCATTTAAAAATTAAATACTCACCATTTAATTATTTCCGCACAATGACAGTTCTAATTTTCCATCCCCACCAGAAATTCAATAAATAAACAAACGAATTTTTTCAGTCCGAAGCCAACTAGTTGCGGAAATTTTCAAAAAAGCCTCTTTTTTTCAAAAAAAAAAATTTCAGGTTAACTTTTGAAAGTTGAATTTACAAAAAAATGAAAACATCAAAATGGCGCTGACTGTTTTGTTTTGTTGCGATTGTCGAACAAATGACAAGCGTGGCTTCCTTTAGTGATTCATCTAGCCATAGATAGATGGCACGACATTGATCAAGACTGATATAAATATATTAAAATAAATCGCGTGGTTATTTTTTGAGATTACGACCTCAATTCTAAAATGAATATAATTATTTGATAAAATTTTTCCTACTGTTATGTATTTTGTCCGTTAGGGAATTTTTCCAATCTAAGGAAAAGTTGAGGGTGACTGTTTTTTTGTGAATTATTTGCAATGCCTTCTAGATCTTTTTTTTTTGAAACAATTTTAATTAATTATAATTTTAATTAATTTGTTGTTATTTATTGGTGTTATTGTTTATTCAAGTCGCTTCTACTGGCGTTACTCGCTTTTTGAAAGACACCAGGAGCACCGCTTTGCTATCGAAAGAATACCAATAAAACAAACTTGAACACCGTGTTACGCATCAATACAGAGGTCCCCAAACAAACTTTTACTAATTATTCATCAAATATTCACACATTATTTATAATACAAATACATTATTTATATACAGGACGTCATAAAATGAACAATTTTCAAAAGATTTGTTAGTAATTTTCCAAGATCTTGATTATGTGCGCGGTTCTCCATTCCACAAATTTTTTTCTCTTTCGTTTTTTGTGTTTCGTTAATTATATAGTTGTGTTGTTTTAAATTAATTTTGCTCAAATAGTTGGCGAGGTAATAGGACAGTCGTTCTGTAATTGGAAATGTTGAGAATCTCTGGCGCGGCCGTATTCTCTCCTTGAACTCCCGCTTCGAGTCAGTGACTTGCGGTCATCCTAGCGGCCCCCGTGTACCTTACCCCGTAAACCCACCATCATCAACATCAACATCATCATCATCGAAAAACATCATCATATAGGGAGTATGATTTTGTTGTGATTTGACCTCCTGAAACAGCCGATTCTTTATTTATAAGATGCACTTTTCCAGTCTTTTTTTTTATAAAAAAAGAGGGATAAGTGCTGCCTGTCAATAAGAATTGAGTGTGAATTTGTAAAATTTTAAACACACACACACGAAAAAAAGGGGAGATATTGTTAAGACCGGCTTCACACTTGAAATGAGCGTCAATTTAGAGTACTGCCACCTCCTTTTACTGCACGCCAACCACGCCTACTCTAATATCTTATTGTTCAGATGCAACTTGATTTTATTATTATTATTATGCATACTGCCCTTCAAGATTCCAGGTCTTTTATTATGTTTTATTTTCGTCTTCATTTTCCAGTTGATTGCAACCATTGTTCCTTTGTTCGTGTTAATTGTAAATGTTTAGATGCCCTTTATGATAGGTATCTACACATACCTACTACATGTCAAAATCATGTAGGATCTTGACACTCCAGTAATGCCTTTTTTTCATTTTTTCTTCACCTTGACTTCTTCGCTCTTCTCTTCTATCTGTTTATTCTTAAATATATATGATGTTTGGAATTTATTAGATCAATGGCCTATCTATCTCTCTTTTATTCTCATATAAATCCATATACAGTTCATTTCATTCTAGTAGGTACATAGGGCTCAGAAGGGAGTGAGAACACATTTGCGTATTTTGTATAAATGTAACAGTGACATGAAATATGGGTGTACTTCTAGGGCATTTCTTAAAAAAAATCTGCCCACTATGGCAGATAGGGGTACATTTTTCATTCTGGTGGCCATTCTTTTAGGGTATCTTTATCTATCCGTACGGATTTTGGCAAAAATCAATTAAAAACATAAGAATTTCGCCTAAGCTAGACAAGATAGGGACTATCACTACAACAAGGGGCATGGTTTCTGTTGAACCTATAGAAAATCCGTCCCGTCTGGGCCTATTTTCGCATATGTTCCTAGACGATTGAAAAGAGCAGTATAGTATATTTTCTGATTCGACGTTTAAATAATTGATGGTTGTTGTAAAAATTACGACATGATATCTGTTGTATAGTGTTTTGTTTAATTTATCACTTTTCAATCTTATATAATTCATCTTTCTATCTTTGTCGTTTCATTATTTCCTCAACAGCATCCCAAACAACACAAAACCTGGCTAATTTATGTTGGTTGATGCTACCTGGAACTAAAAACTGAGCTACCGAGATACACATATTACAACTCTTGACTCTCTTTGTGTGTGTGTGTGTGTGTGTGTGTGTGTGTGTGTGTGTGTATGTGTGTGTGTATTGGTGTGTAAATGTATGCTTCTTGATAGTGGTAATTTATTTACATCTTGATTTTTATCTGTTTGTATGGTATACGTATTCAAGTTTCTGTTCAATGTTATACATATTCATTTTTCATTTAATTCCTTTTCTATTTTCTATAATAAAAACAACAAAAAAAAAACAACAACAAAAAAATCTCTGATACGCTTCACTCTGCTTCAAAATCGATTGTTTCAATCGATAAAATCCGTTATTAACGGACAATGGAATCTTCAACTGTGAACAAATTAAATCTAAAAAAGTTATGGTAGGTTAACTTTTTTTTTAGATTGTTGTGTGATATGCCCTTTCCCACAGTTAGTGTTCCCTTTGAAGGTGTGTTCAAACAGGTGTTTGGAAATTTACATACAGGAAGGACATAAAACGAAATTTTGAGTGGCAAATTTTCGGAAAATGCGTATCGAGAGGAAATGCAAAAAATCACTTTATTACTCTCTAATTCTTTTGCGACCATACTGCACTTGATACTGATCGCGCTAAATGAAGTTAGAAAAAGAATGCAAATTGCGCAAACAATCTATTGAGTATTATGGACATTCGTCCATCTTTTTCCAATACGAGTTAACGTTATGGTTAGTGTTGGGAGCGCGCCAATTTGCCGCTCCCAAAAAATTATTCCGACTCAGTTAACTAATTAACAATTTGCCGGCCGCTAAATTCAACCGTCCGGGTGTGGTGCACCACTTGAACACCTAGGTTAGCGTGCTTAGGTTAATGTTAACGTATCAAGTGCAAAAACTCTAGTTCCGAAAGTAGTAAAAGTCTTCTGGTTCGGGTTGTTAGAAATATTGAAATAAAATTACAAAAAGTGAACGACGAATTTGAAAAGAAATATTTACAAATTAATCTTATAATTAGGTCCACTTGTTAGGTCTTTTAGAAAACATAAATAAAAGTAAAGTTGGAGGTTTCCTAAACATTGGAATTTAACTTGACAGTTTAATTAATTAAATATATATAAATAAAAGTGTTGAATGATTAGAGACACACACTTTTGTGCATTCTCGCCCCAACGTGAGAACCGAAGACTTAACAGGGGTGGAATTTACAGATATAATTATTGTTTTTAGATTTTGTAGTTAGTCTCTAAGAAACAGAGTTGTTGAATAAAGACCACTTTCAAGAAAAGAATTTTATAATTTGATTTCAATAAAAACCATAACTCCTATCCTATTAAAAGGACCCCCAAAATCCACAATCCGTGTCGATTATGCTAGGTCATGTTTCGATGCGTTTTTTCTATAAACGAAACTATAAACAAACTGAACGGAGAGATCCATAATCGGGATATTAATATGTTGACCGAAACGTACAGTGGCTGGTGCGCTCGATATAACAGCCTCACTTTAACAATTCACACTGTTTTCATCTTCTCTTTAAAAAAAAAAACATTAAAGAGCATCATTAGCACAGGATCGTTTTAAGGTCAACAAGTCCTAAATATTGTGTGTATGTGTGGTTGTTTTTTTTTTAATGTATATTTCTCCCGAACCTTGAACATGGATATACATAGCAACTGCAAAGTAATCTTTGTTATACACCCATGAACGGTTAACGAGTGTTTTGTTGTATTCAAGTTTTTTTCCAATTTTTTTTTTTTTTATTTAGATTTATTTCTTTTCTAATCTCACCTATTGACACACACAATAAATGTTGGACTAGTGGAAATGAATTAGAAACACATCTAGGGGGCTACTGTTTTTCGATTAATATGCATGAAGTGGGCGGGTTTCGGAAAAAAGATTCGTTGGTAGCTGGTTTTCTCTCAAGCAAATGGACCATCGAATACCACACCCTTTAAAATTCATTTAATAAAATAGAGTGTGTGTGTCTGTGAAAGAAAGGACTTCCGTTGGAAATTAGAAACAAAGGGGAAAATATGTTACACTCACACTCACACCATATTAGAATTGCCAAAATTTTTGATTTGCGCAAAGGGTTCAAGTTTCTTTTGTTATTCGATTTTTCAGTTGGACTCATTTACAATGAAATTAGTTCAGGATTATTTAGAATGACATGTTCGAATAGAAAACTACCCTATGGTCAAGCCTACAGGATATCACTGCTGTTAATACATGTGAAGGAAAGAATGGCAGCTATCCTTCAACAAAGAATTCGTTTACTCGTAAATAACTTGAGAATTATAATCTATACTATACTACATGTACCGTAATGCAAATTTTGTTTAGAATGAATAGAGAATAGTTGAAGAGAGAGAGAGAGAGTAGAATATATTGCAGTATATATGTATGTTGATTCCCATCCTGTCGATCTTCTTGTTTGTTGTTCAGGTGTGTTTGCATTATCATACCTGTTTGTAACGCCGACGGTTGAATTTCGACAACAATCTAGTATTATCAGATAATCGACACATTTTACATCTTGATTATCTAATCTTTGGCTATAGAAATCAAGAATTGCCAAAATTTCCGTTAATATATACACACACACACACAAATAAAAAAATAGATAGTAAACGATCAAAATTGTGCACATCCTATCCTACTATCTATCTGGTCGTTTTGCAAAACCTGTTCCTTCCCTATTTTACTAGAACTGTGTGTATTCGCAAATCAAAAGATGCTTATATCCGATCTTGAATATGAAAAAGGGGATTTACTATCCCTTTCTTACACATGGTGTTTCCCTAATATTTTGATTTTTATGCAATCGTTCCGGCTTTATTCAACCTGAATTGCAAAACGATTCCCAGCAGCAGAAGCAACAGCAACAACAAACAACCTTGGATCCACTTGGATCTTGCAAAATTTGCATTTGCTATTGTACAGGATTTTTTGGCTATTCAATACACTATATATGGATGATATAAATATAATGTGACCAAGCATGAATTGAGAAGTTATATTGTCTGTCTTGTCCTATTGAAATTTTTGGCAGGAGTGGGATGAGGTAGTCTTTTGGGAAACGGTCAGATCCTTCTCGAATGTTTTTTAGGGAGAATCAGAACAGACAGACAGACTAGAAAAAAAACATAAATTAGGTGCTGAAAATGTGAAAACTTGTTTACTGTCCAATTTAGAAATAGAATAATTTTGACCTCCACCATGTGTCATTAGCACTAGATCAAGTATAGGCACAATAATGCACATATGTTGGACTGCAGTAGCTATATGAGCTGCGTTCGGGACGATTGTTCCGGTGCTGGTACGGTGTTTTAGGGGCTTTAGGTCACATGACGTAGGAGTGAATAGGATCAAATGGAAACTGGCGAACGTGTTGGTGCTGATTGGGGTTCTGAATGACAAACCGACCAATCATGACAAACCAGTCGGACATAACCTTAATAGTGGCACGGGTGGCACGTCTTCCATCATATGACAGTATACCAATGCGCATGCCCGCCCCGTATGCACCATCTCGCGAGGTGGTACGTATGGAGTTAACCCTATTCGCACTTTTTGGTACTGGTCGAACACAACAGAGTTAACTCTCTTCGCCCCTAAAACAGTCCCCGAACACATTGGAGTGCACGGGAGCGAAAAGATCGTTTAGAGTTGTCCGGGCGAACGCAGCTATGGTCATAAACTATGGTTATTTACCAGATAATTTATGTAGGTTGTAATATCCATAAATATTATTCATACGTGTACATACATGCTGGGATTTTGCAAAATCTCGATCGATAGAGAGCCTGGAGTGGTAAAATCTAGGGGGCGGCAATTAATTGAGGGTTGTTGAATGGGGATGGGGCGCTCCTGATAGTGTCCACTGATAAAGGTAAAGTTTCTCACGGTTAGAAACTATTTGTTGTAACGATTTATAGAGCAATCTCTGGTAACAAACAACGAATTTTCCTATCATTACGTCAATTATTGTCAATTATATTTTTATTAGTATCTATATAAGAGAGAAGTCACGAAACAGTCATTACCGATTTGACGACAACAAACAATGCAGCGAAAAATCGATATTTTACAGGCAGATGATTTTATGTTTCCAATAATAATATAATTTGATTTTCTATTAAATTGAATAGAAAGGTGAAAGAGATTGAAGATTGAAGAAACTGACTATTACATATTTGAGAATTGTTCACTTTTTTCGGGTGTTATTGTTGTTTATTTGTATGAATAGATCTGACCTCGTAAATTTGGCGGCAAACACCATTATTGGTAGCAGTATGTACAATTTAATTAATTCTAGTCAATTGGCCTTCGACATAAATAATTTATCTTGATACTGATCTGTTTCTTGTTTTTTTTTTGTCGTTTTTATATCCACTGGTCATTGTAGCACTAGAGCACTAGAACCTCAGGGGTTAGTGTTTGACATTTTGGCCCAAATAGACGTCAACCCCAATTACAACAACAACAACAAAAAAACAGCAAGCAAGTAGACAAAGACTCGACTGTCCCTGTTGTCTATGATTTAAACATCAACGAACCCCAAAACTAGCACGTTTTCTTGACGACACTGGACAATAGCAAATAATAGAATGTCAAATAGAGCATACGTCCTAGTTGCTTCTTTCTATTGTTTCTTCCCCTAAATTTTCCAGGACTATTAGAGAGGTAATAAGTTCTACTATTTTATATATACATATAGGTACGACTAGTTTTTCCTACTAGGGGATGATGGTAAGTCTTCTATATGTATATGTGTACAGCATCCCTACAAGAACTTTGTGAACAACAAACACGGTTTAATAAAAACACCTTAATCTTTTTCGAGTGCTTTCAGGTGTATTTTTAACACCTTTTGGAATATAATGGTGCGGCATAAACGACATCTTTACCAGTTTTCAAAACACACACCTAACACACACATTTATGTTAATATATTTTCTCAACCCCGTCGTGCAAATTCAACTCGTATAACCGTATAAACTGTTATTTTCAATGAAGGGTATCTTTCTATTTCACCCTTTCAAATGTTTCGCACATATATTTCTTTGATTGTTTGTTATAAATATATGTAGTTGAATCGTCTCTCTTGCTCTACTCTAAACGTGTGAAATTGTCCTTGTGGTCAATTTAATAGAGCCAGTTTTCTATTAATTTTTTTTTTGCCCTTTAACGCCAATCGCCAAAGAGGAACGTTATAGTTGAAATAAATTCAATAATTATTGAATCACTTGGCGCTTATCGTGAGCTATAAAAATATCGATTTTATTAAAGTTTTATGGACGTTATCAATGCTTTCGAGGTACGAGGAGAAGCATCCCTGAAGCCCCACGGATAGCTACTTTAGGATGCTAATAAATGTTTGTCTTATGGCACTGGATGGTGGAAAATAAATCGACATTCATACACTAACAAGAGAAGCTTTATTGATTTAAGCTTCTGACCATATATATATTTAAAAATGGTTTTAGCAACAAGTTTACATACTTTTCTTAGCCTAAAAAATAATAATAATATTAATAATATAATAATAATAATAATAAAAAATCATGGGTATTGTCCGGTTTAAGCTAGAAAAATTATTGATATAATAGAATTTAAATCATAGAAAATTGTTTTTTTTTTAATTGATTTGTTTCCTAAATTTGCTCAAACTCAAACAATACCTCATAATAATATATCTATATTTATAATAATGGAGATCACACATCACAGGTTTGAATATTTGTTTTTTTTTTTAATTGTTTTATGACAAAACAGAAATGAGATCTTGCAAGTTTGTCTCAAAAAAATTATCGTTAACCCTGCAATGAATGTAAAGCATAATCATCATCATCAACACATCAATTGAAAACCCAAAACAACACAAGACATTCTACTTTCAAAAGCATTACAATAGAGGAGAGAGGAAAAAAAACAAACAACAAGAAAATAAACTGACAAACAGGCAAACCTTTTTTTTTCAAATGATTGTCGTCAAAAAAATACACAAAAATTCCGAAAAAAATATATTATTTTGTACTTGAATTTTTCTTTGGATTCTTTAAAAAAAAATTTTTGTTTAACGTTCTGTAAACGTGAAGATTGGTGGATTTGGATTCATTCAACAAACCATGCCCAGAGATCAATCAAATATTAATAATAATAATAATAATAATAATAATAGAATGTATAGTAGCAAAATAAAATAAACAAAAAAAAAATATGGAAGAAAAACAAAAAAATCTATATATGCATAGAAAAAAGAAAACCCATTTTCCCACTTGCAAATTGAACAAAAAAAACACCATCAACTTTTTCTCTTCTTTGATGAAATTATTTATAATAAACAGTAGGTTTCACCTACTGTTGATTTGTGAAGCACTATCGGCACATTGATCGAAATATTATGAAACAACAAAATAAATTGCCAAAAAAAAATAGGGATAAATTTACAGATTTAGTCAACAAATTCTTCAATCCCATTCATTATTTTTAATCCAATTTTAAACACATTGCACATACTTTTTATTGACTAAATAACCCGTATCAAAACGAAAAAAAAATAATAATAATTAACTCATGACTCTAATTGATAAGAAATTTGATTTCTTATTAATTCCAGTCGGGAGTTTACCCAAATTTCATACAAAAATAATTTTAAATATCTTAAACAAAAAAAAACTCTTAAATCTCTATATATTATATACAACAATATGTTAGATAGTGCCTTAATTATTATCTTTCTTTAACCCTATTTATAATACCTCATATATATATATTATATGTTACGTATGTTTTTTTTTACACAAAAAACCGAAATATTTTGAGTAATTTGAAAAAGAAACAACAAGATTTTTTGAGAGATCAAAAATTAGAAAAAAATAACTTTACAAAATAAATACACACACAAAAAAAAGAAAAACAAAAATACTCCAACTGTACAAACTAAAAATAATAAAAATTTTCTTTTAAGAAAAAAAAACTTGTACTTAGAACAGTTTTTTGTTTTATAATAATAAGAGATCTAATTTGAAAAAATTGGTGGGAACGGGTGTTGAATATTATTTAACTTGTTGTTGTTGTTGCTGATGAACTGTCTATCTTTAAAATTTTGTTCGGCCTTTCAGTTCCTTTCTTGTTGTTGTTGTTGTTGTTTGATTTTTTATTCTTCATGAAATCTGAAACAAAAACACATAATTATCAAACATTGAACCTTTCAAATTACGTAATTTTACAATTTGTTTCTCCCTCAACTTGAGGGCTATTCAATTCCTCATCACCATCATCATCATCTAAAGTGCGTTGATGATGCGTTCTACACACGTTCACCTTGATCAGTACATTCACCCCGTATTATGGACGATAGTCGATGATGATGGTGGTGGGTCCAAAGACATGGGTCCTACATTGAATTAGATTATACTCTATGTATAGTATTATTATATCTATATTCTAATATAGATACTGAAGAGGTTCTCTTTCCCATCGTCATAGGCCCGCGTACAGTGCACTCTTCTATGTTTACAAGCAAAACGGCCACTACGGGTCGTTCACTTGTTACCATCCGCAATCTATCCACATAGGATACACAACAAAATAGACAAAGAAGAATTTCCAACGACCTATACACTTTTAAGGAAGTTATTTCAAGTATGAATGTTTTTGATGGAACAAGGAAGAATTTAATTACTACAACAACAATACGAAAAGAATTGTGCGTGAGAATATCTTTCTTTCTTACCAAATGCATAATCTGTGCGTAATTGGTCTTTCTATAAATGACACGTGTTTGAACTATAACTAGAGCATACACACATACATAGTACATACAATTGTGAATCTCAATTCATTCGTTCATTCATTCATTATTATTACTATTCATGATTGCTCCCTTATATAATATATAATAATAAGTATACCCTAGGGTTTTTAACTTGTGGCGTGACCTTTATCGTGGAAGAAAAACGTTGAACAAAGAAATATAAGAGTAAAAGAAGAAATGGGAGAATGGAGAAGAAAAACCCTGTTGACGGACGTTGTTCATCACAACTGACAGTTGTTGTAAAGGTATTGCGGATTTTTTCTTTTCCCCCATACGACGAGATAAATGGGGTAAAATGTATAGCAAGATATGGAAAATTATAGATGAAGGGTTAGGGGTGTTTTTTTAAATTCCCAACAATTCAACTAATTATTTAAAAGAAACTGACTAACAATTGTAAACAATCATACGACCATGATCCAAATTAGAAATACACTGCTATGTTTGCGAATATAATAAGAATTTGTCATCAAGGTCGAAAAATCAAATTGGGGGACTTTATATCCAAAGGTTGTTCTTTCAAAAAAAATAAAAAAAAAACTAAAAGCCCCCTGTTTATGAACGATTTATGCCACTTTCTAAATACAGTTTGGAAGCTAAAAAACACGACGAGAACCAAAAAAATTCAAAACAAAAATTAATGTCAATTTTTTATGGTGTATCATCATCACCATATGCTGGTTGTTTGTTATCAACCTAATTATCACACACACACACATATTTTAAAAACTACTACGCATTTCCGTCAATCCTTCCACTATCATGTTTATTATTTTATTCGTCGTTGTAGTAAAATTTCGTCAATGTTGTAGTAAAAAAGTTGCACAAACAACAAACACGAGGTGAAGAGGCCAAAAATTAACCAAAAAAAAAAACCCATTAGAGAATTCCTCAACAAACATATCCTTATTACTTAGAAATTTAATTAAATTATAATTTTACGACTAATCACTTTGATTGACTGACAGAACTTTTTGTGTTGTTGTTGAACAGGAAGAAAAACTCCTACATACAACCAACATTATGGTGGGTTTTTTTCTTTTTTTACCTTGACCACAACACAGGACAATGTAATAACAGTGGTTGTGGCACAAAATTCACAAAAAAAATCATCAATTTCAGGTTATCATGTATTCAGTGGTGGATTTGGGCACAGGCGGTGAAGGCGGTGGTCTCGGGTCCCGTAAGATAGGGGCCCCCCACATAACAATAAAAATTCGTATTTTACATATTGTTCCAGATCTTCTCAAAAAAAATAAACAATTAAAATTTAAAGAATCAACTCAAGCGCTCGCTTTTGTGTTCTCAAGTCGTATTAATCGGGCCCCCAAAAATGTGTAACGCCTCGGGCCTCTGAAAGGCTAAATCCGCCACTGTATTTATTGTTATATAACTTTCTCAATTAAAATACAACTATTTACTATATTTGCGGTTTTTAAGTTGTTTTACAACATAAATCTGGATTTATTACTATTATTATTTATCAACAACACTGGAAGCCAATCGTTAGCACGAGCGTAAACTGGCTGCTGCACCCGTCTTACTAGTTAACAACAAAAAAATGATAATAATAATAATAATAAAGAAAAACAACCCAAAAAAAGACCATCACAAACACACACACATATGGGTTGAGCCACTGCAAAGAGAGAACCTCTTTTTGGACTTGATGCTATTTTTAATCTTTACCAACCACACATGTATACCTATATTAATTTACATCCCCCTCAATGTGACAAGAGGGATATAAATTTGGAAATTCAAAGTATCCCCCTTGGAAAACAAGCAGATGTATACATTCACAGCCGGCATACATCAAACAACCCCACACCTTTTATCAGTAACGTACGGGGGTGTGGTACATAATACGGTACAAAATTTTAATATAACGGACAATTTTCAATTTGGGTTTTTACGGATATTTTGTTGTTTTCTTTCAATTTTATAATTAACAATCATTGCATATTGCCAATATTGACATAGCCATATTGCTGTTTATATTGACGTATGGTAAAAAATAATACAAAAAAAAAACGAACACTCACCAGTAAGTAGGCTTTGTTTCAACCCACTGGGTGATGGTACTGATGGTAATATTGATTTTTCCCCTTTTTCTTCTCGATTTGTCGTTGATTTTTCAATCGGTTGGAAATAATATTCATTCGCATTATCTCCTTCAATTGATGATGTTGTTGCTGGTCTTTTCAAACTTCTCAATTGTACAATTTTACCTTCGCTTAGATCAAATCCATATTTCATAGATTTTTTAATGATATCTTGTGTTAATTGTTGTTCAATCCATTTCTCATTGAACTGATGATCAATTGGTCCGAATAAACATCGTTTGGCACGTTGTACAGCCCTTTGTTTACGTAATGGCACAAAATATTGATCAATTCGATTAAAGTTACGTATATTACAAGTACTGGCAGTCATTTTCTTCTTGTTACTGTTTCCCTGTTTTCCTCCAAGAAAAATCCAATATTTTCCCTCTTGGCAGTGATTAGACAACCAACTTTACAATTGTCTAACAAAATGAAGGCGTAACGAAGCCACGCTCGTTTCTATGGCAAAACAAAACACTATCGTCGATATGGTGATTGTTTCAAATGTAACTTGATTTTCAAAAACAAGTCAATCACCAAAATATTTTATTAAAACAGATTTAACACAACACTAATGTTAAATTAGATTTCACATAAACACACACACACACACACGTACAATTTGGCACAAATTCCTCCGACAATAAAAATGATGAAATTTCGAAAGAATTGTCACCGTTCTTCATAAACCGCAACACACCCACCTCCTTTGATATAATTCACGCGATTGAATCGTGGCTGGCGTTGACTTGTTTTCTGTACGGCTCTTTAGCGTCACAAGAGATGGACATGCGCACTACTCTACACCGTATTACCGACGCTCTGAATTGGACCAGTCCAAAAATTGATGAAGGGGTGGACGTTGCCCGCCCAGATTTAAAAATTAACCCCTTTGGAATTTAATTCCCGATAATCCTCCCAAGTAGGATTTTTGAAACTCGAAAATCGAGCTATAATCACACTTTCACTATTAATTGGAAAAATTATCGGTAATTTTTATATAAAATTACTATTAACAATTTCACATATAAACGCAGTTGGCGTCGTTTTCTAAAATTTTGTTTTAATCACGTCTAATTAACACAAACACTATTAGAATTTATTAATAATTCCAAAAAAAATTCAGATGGAAGTATTTTAATTAAAATTACTTAAAGTAATTGAATTTTCGCGTTTTTTTTATTTGGAGAAAAATTCGACGCAACTCCGACTCCGTTGTAGTTCGATGGCGTCTAATCTAGGCAACCAGTTTTACACGCCTGTTATGTGTCTAGTATGGCGCGCTTTACTCCAAAATTTTGGCGCTAAATTTAAAAAAACTCAATTAACAATAATGATTTAAAATCACAGTAAATCACATTAATATCATCATTTCTGGTGTTGATTGTGAAATAAGGGAGAAAGTCGTGATTTAATTTTACAATCTAATCAGAATCAGATCATCAACGGTTACGAAGCGTAAAAACCGGAAATAGTCTGCAATTAATCGAAATAATAATAATAGACGGAACTATACAATAATAAGTGAGAGATAGAGGTTTCTCTCTCCCGGTTTGTTGTTATACATGCTTTTTCATTGGTAGATTATTTTATTTGTTTCATTCTTCTATGTATATTCTACCATTGCAATTGTTTCTGCTTCCCAAACCTAAATAATTTCAGGAAGGAAAGAAACAAGAACGAAAAAATCGTGTATTGTTGTCAGTCAATGAGAATTTTTCCATCCAGTTGTTGTGTACTAGTAGTAGTATGTGCAAGTGTTGTGTTGAATAGAAGCCGAAATGGTAAGAAAATAGTTTTGCACAAAATAAAAAGTAAGAAAGTTGAACATTTTTCTAAATGGAAATAATAGGTACGACAATGTCAGAAAGTCGGGAATGTACCGAAAAATCGAAAAACATCCGTAAATCATTGTTCATTTGTAACAGAAAAACAGGTAGTCGAAATGACGACGATAACAACAATGACAACGATGAAATTGTTTTGATAACAATACGAGCAGACGAAGCAATGAAGAGATGGAATTTCGATTTTGTTCATGAGACACCTTTAGAAGGTGATTGGGAATGGGTCTCTACTTCTACTGAAACTAAATGACTATTTATTTACTTATTGATAATCCTTATTTATCGTTTTTATTATTATTACTATTATTTATAATTATTTTGTTTATGGTAGTATAAAATAACCATATAGAACGGCTAAATACCAAAAAAAAATGAAAAAATTCGACATTGAAATTCCTTTCGAATCTATAGAATAATTCCGATTATTTAGAGAAACTAACAAACTCCGCCTATTTGTGTGATTATGAATTTATGAATAACCCAGACACCTCCCTCAACGATTTGATCCTAGAGACTGATTGGTATAAGATAAGGAATTTTCTCAAGGATTCCGAAGAGATTTTGTCGAATTTTTATAGTTCATAAGTACCTCTAGTTATTTAATAGTTAATGTCTATATTTTACAACAATCTTAACGACAATGATAATACCTACATAAAGACTTGTTATCTAAAATGGTGGTAATTGTGTGTAATCAATTGTAGATAAATCGATTAAGCCAGGAAAACATGTGGCTTATGGTAGTAATTTTCCTGTAGATTAAATTACATTACACCTGGTGGTGGTGGTGGTGGTTGTTCTGTTTTTTTATGAATTTTTTTAAAAAGTAATAGAATTATCAAGAGCAAACTACAAAAAAAATTCGACTGTGCATCCGTTGCAATCAAGGCTTAATTACTATTTTTAACCATCAACTTCCTGTTGTTGTTGTAGTATTAATTTGTTGCATTTTATCTTATAGGTATATGTTATGTATATTTATATTAGATATTTTCGAATAATAATCTCTGTCTTTTATTTAACCCCCTTTCGTTCGTTTCGCCAATTGTTATCAAACCACATAATAGCAATCTGTATAGAAACGTTGAACATTCTATAGAGCACACGTGGTTTTTTCTGATTCTGATGATATCAGTCCTCCGTTTTTTTTTTTATATTCAATAAAAATATCATTATCGTTGGATATTTTCGGGGGTTGAATTGTCGACGAGACTAGTCGTCGGTCAAATGGTGCGGGTACCTGGACAAATACAAAGCACGTGCTTCTTTTTATCTTGATTCTAATTCGTATTTCTACTCACGTGTCCTGTAGGGTACCCTTTTTCTTTTCAACATCTGTCAATATATTAGGTATAGATGTTTGATTTTGTGTGCTTTTTTACAGTTATTATCAACAATTTCATTATCAATCGGTAATCGAAATTATTCAAATTTCTATTGTTTAAGAATGGGAAAAATTTTTGCAACAATAGGTAACAGTTGTGAAGTCTTTGAACAATAAAGGCAAGATTTTTAGCGGGAATGAGAAAGTCCTGTCGTGTGAAATTTCGAGGTGAGAGACAATCCATCTTCCAGATGACGCAAAAGATTCTCATTTTTCTTGTACCAAATGGATGATATCGAATGTCGTGCCGTATGTCAACATTTATCGTCTTGTATTTCTGTTTTGTTTACATACAAGGCTTTCTACATTGAAGGATGTGTATTTTGATATCAAGAAGACTTGGATTACCTAATACATACATATCGAATCGAAAACCAATCAAACTAACTCACAATAATCAGTCCTCATTGTTGGGAGACTTTTGTCGTCTTCTTCGCTTGCTGACTGTCGATCAGTGCCGGATTTACAGTATCTGTGTCACTAATTGATGTAAGCTAGACATTTTTTGAGGGCCTTCCAGGTCTCGATCAAACGGAATTGAGCGGCTTTGAATAGATGAGGCCCTAAGGTACCTATAGCTTGTTTAGCTTATTGGTAAATTCAGCACACTGTTTTCGATATTGAAAATTCACAAGAACTTGGGTATTCAGCTCGTAGTCGTTGTCGACTTGTTTTGCTCTGCCCAAAACGTCCTAAGCGGGACTGTATTGTTCGAGCGAGAGTGAAAGCTTGACGAGGACTTGCTGGCAGAATAACTGTCAAAATATAGTCTTCGTGGATAAGGACGATGACGATGACTTTGTTGTGAATTCCACCAACTGTTTTACTTTAAATTTGGATTTTCACAGTTTTTGACTTATGCGATAGTCGAGAGTTGGGTGTATTTGAATTATTACTACGTTGGGGAAAGGTCCTTGATTTGCACCGGCTCTTAAATTGGCCCAGGGCCTTGAATTGAAATTATTAGAAGCAATTTGCAAATTCTCATGAGGAGTAGTTGTAGAAGATGAATTTTTTAGTATGGCCACAGAAGTAGAACCCTCTGGAACATAAAATTCACCTTAATATGTTACATGTTTCCTCTTTCTACCGGCCGATGTATTAGTGATTGACTATTTGCTTATTTTTGTATTTTTCTGTTGGAGTATTGAATATTTTGTCCAGGGCCGGCGGAGCGCAGTAAGCAGGTGATGCTGGGCATAGGGGCGCTTGATATTAAGGGGCGCCGATGGTAAGGGCACCTCGGACGGATAAGTAGTCTAACAATTAAATATTAAATTAACATGAATTTAATAATGCTAAACATCATAGGTAATGGCAATAATTCTAGGGAGCCATATAAATTCTTGCTTCTTGCATAAAGGCGACAAGGGCCCTAGCGCCGGCCCTGATTTTGTCAGAGTATAATAACTTATTTACAGAGCTTTATTATAATTTTCAATAAAAATGCCCACTGGAACTAACAAAAGTAGACCTCGTCCAATTTAGGAGACCTATGGTCCAAATTAAGATACCTGCCTCCCAAATGAGGCTTTTGTGGAAATATTTTTTATAACCAACCGGGATAGATTCCAGTCTATCTGAATTTTTTTGAGCTGGTATCGATCAGATTACTATTTTACAGAGACTTTTCCTTAGGAGGTCCAAATTAGGGACCTTTCCCCTAATCATAAGTAATAGATAATTGAGACATTTTTAACAATATTGACAAATCTATTTAGTTAATTGATTCTTTCAGCTTAATAATCCTACAGATTACAATATCAAAAACTGTTTATTGTAAAACATAGATAGTTTCGCTCAGTTGGAACCTGTTAAGTTGTATAAAACATGTTCAATCTTGTATAAATTATTGTAGCGTATTTGAATAAATAGACTGAGGCCATGACCTCTCTATCATGGAAAAACAGTAATAATAATAATAATAATAATAATAGTAAGGTATAAATTGTTTGCAGGAATGTTGTAAATTTAATTTCCGCCACCAATTATAAAATTAACAATTTAAATTAATTCATATATTTTGTTTCTCTATGTAGGTAGTTTTTAATATTTTTATACAAAAAAAATCTCAACCATCGGTTAGATCTAATTGAAGCCTACGTTTTTCTATATTTTTTTCCTCTGTTCCTTCCTACATGATAACCTCGTCATTTCCAAATTGGTGAAAAACGCCCAAAATACCATACGGCCCCCTCTAGATAAACAAATAACTACACAATAAATAAATAAGAAACATTCTGACTTTTATTGTAAATATTGTCTGAAACACTTAATAGAAAATAAGGTGTGTGTGTTTGTGGGGATATTTGTGTAACCGGATCTAGAATATAATGAATATGATATTGATGAAGCCCTAAACAAGAGAGTTCCAGCGGAAATGACAACAACATCCCTTCACATATACATATAATACATACGATACCGTCACCATACAGAAATCGGTCTCCTGAGGTAAATGAAGGTGTGTGTCTCACACGAACACACAAATATCCTCTCTAATATAAAATGCCGAATCTCAACCATATGAGTGAGTGTGTGTGGCCGGAAATGCACCCACACTCAGGCACATGTGCGTACACGTCTATATAAATATAATACACACACACATACACCTTGGATTTGTACAGGAACTTGTCCCCTACAAGAAACCGGATCTGACTCCCTGTTTTTTCTCCCTTACTGTGTTTTTTCCTTTGGGGTATTTTTTTCGATAAACAGTAATTCTCTTGAAAATCGATAGATTTTCAAGAAAAATACTGCATTGTAGTAGCAGACACACCTGTATCTTTGTATCAATGGTGTGTATAGCACTCTTCCGGTTTCGACAATAACAAGATCTCCTCTCATTGAAGTCTGTGCAGGTGTAAACTTGCGTATCCTTATTCTCACCTGTTCAAACTTGATTTAGCTCCAACGGAAAAAATCGTTTTTTTCAATTTCTAGTTATTGCGTCACCGATCATTTCTTTCGATGAATCATTCAATATTATTAAGATACATCGTTTTCTGTTATAGGTATACCTATACCTATACCTGACCACTTACATGACTAACAACACAAACATTCAAAGCTCTTTGTAATGCTTTTTCAAGTCGTCCAGACAAGCTTTATCTCCGAAACAATACGACTGCAGTCTGCGGGACCACTTTAATTTTTTTTGTTGTCCCGTCATCTAAATGATAGTAATAATAGTTTTTGATAGTGTTATCTTGAATATGGCACGAGCTTTAAAATGCGGGCATCGATGATGGGTACCCTTTATGCAAATTTCCATGCATCTGTTCTCCGTATACATAATAATAAGGGATTACTGAAGGGACTCTAGAAATGTGACTGAAATAATTCACCCTCTTCGAAAAATCTGATATGCGGGTTCCACCTGCCAAAAAATAGTCCACCCTAACATTTGGCACCAGTCCAAAAAAAAAATAAAAGTTCATTAATAAATTAATTT
>JAZBHA010000142.1:51578-64744 GCA_037464855.1 Iselma pallidipennis | reverse complement strand
GTCCGGACAAAAATTCCGAGACGTCGTTTCCGAGACGTGTCGGTCACCGTGTGTAGACTTACATTAGAATCAATGCTTTTAATTTTTTCCGAGACGGGTCGAGACGTTCGGGTCGGTCGGTTCGGCCGGCGTGTGCTCAAGTCCTTAGTGTGTTACGCCCTAACGTAATTACCCCTGTAGTCAGGGCCGTACTTACGCACAACTGGTAGAGGCGTCGCAGAAGACAATTCTTTAAAGAATTTACGAATTTTATCGTTCAGTAATACTTTACTTGACTTCTAGTAGTAATTGCATTTATAAGTAATTTTTTTTCGTTCTCACTTCGGTTAAGGAGCCGTGAGAAGGGTAAGTAGGTACAGCCCTGCATCCATCTACGTTATGCTAGTAACATATGGACGACTTTTTCAAATAATTCTGTAATTGCAATTACTTTAATTGAGTTTAAATTATTTATTATTATTATTATTATTTTATTAAATAGTTTCTCCAAAGTAGGAAAATTTATAATCTGTTTTGAGATCATTGGGAAACCCTCCCGGATGACTCATCGCCAACACCTACATTATAGAGGTCGCCAATGCAGCAACGTTAAATTGGTTGCCTATCGATCCAGTATAAAAATTCACATTTCCAAATTTAGAAAAATTATGGAAAAGCTTTTTTTTTGTTCAAAATATTTATTTGTTGCCACGATTTCTGCAAAGAAAGACAAAAGGAAAATTCTGAATTGTGCCAAAAATAACCGAATTTTATATCCTTTAGGACAATTTTAAATGAAACAACAAAAAAACTTCAACAGATTACTGAAAATCGTTTAAAAATTGCATTTTTCATTGTATTTAATTTTTCAGTTTTCAATTAAGGGTTGAAAAGTATGTTGTTAGGGGCGGAACTCGGCACTTGTTGCTCCACAAATCTGAAGATTATTCCGGTATATGGCGTTGTTGTTACGCCCCTCTTTCTAGCCTTTGCTAGAAGTTTCTATATAAAAAAAAATAATAATAATAAAGAAAACGTAGTATATTAGATTTGATTGAAATAATTGTATTTTCATTTTGGTAAATTCCACTTTTTTTCCCAAACATATTCATGTGTAAATACATTTATTATTATTATTATTATTATTATTATTATAGTGTTGTTGTTCCAATTTCGTTAGCGGGTTAGCGGTGGGGAACGGTAACATTATAGTCGATTTCACAAACAACGAAAAACCGTTCTGTAACTATCTTTATCATCAAATGATACAGTGGAATCTGTATACAGTGAATTTTCCCAACCGTCAAATAAAATTTTCTGCAGTTTAAGTTTTAACAGAGACGATAATACTGCAATACCTATTCAAATACTCTAGATTATCATTTGTATATAATGTAAATATTTGAGTAATGGAGATTTTGGCAACAATTCTTCGATTTCATTATATACCGGTTCTACTGTATTTCTGGTTGTCTAACGATTGCGTACATTGTTATTGGTGAATTGGACTATATTGGAGACAGTGCCACCTGGTGGCCGTTACAAATGTAACATCATTCGGATACGTACGTAGCCTGATTCTTGGAAAGTGGACGTGATGTGTGGCACAGTATGAAGAAAATGATAAAAATATGGTGTAATTGTGCGACCAAAGTGATTATTATTTGAAAATAAAGTAAAATAATAAAATAAAGTAAAATGTTAAAAGAAATAGTGTGATTCTGTATGTGTATATAGTGTATGTGTGTGTATATTAAGTGTATGTTAGTTTGTGTGTGTGTGTATAATAATAGCAAATATGGCAAATTTCACAACACGAAATAAACGACGATAAACATAATTTAATAAACGAATATACGCCCAAAATAATAATAATAATAAAAACCATTAAAAAAACGGCCACATTTATATATTTTTGTTTAAAATTAAGGCTTAACAACAAGATGGCTGGATATTGAGGACCTCTCTTTGTGTGTCCGTATGTCAGCATGAAAGTTGAGCTGTTCAAAGGAAGGAGGATAGAGAGGTGATTATTTTTTAATTATTAATTATTAAAATTAAATTGTCACCCAAAAAAATGTGCTAAATTTGGAATATAAAGACTTGGTGGATTTGTACAAACGACCATTTTGTTCTGTTGTATGAGACTCACCTTGCTTACCATGGCCTCGTCTAGACTAGCCTTAATTATCTGTTATTTTTCATCTCTCTCCCTCTCGCTCTGATTTATTTATAATAATTTTTGAATAATTCATTGTTTTTTTTTTTGTAATTAAATATCGTAATTTATGAAATTTTGTTCGTATTTCCGCCCCCTCCCTGTGTATATTTCTTATATTACCCGATATTCAATTATTGAAATTGCCAATATTTGTCTATATTCTATCTCTCTCTTTGTTTAATTATTGTTATTATTATCTGTGTGTAGATTATTAGATATGGGACATAAAAGGTTGTTTTTCAACTGTTTTTCTACTGCGTCATAGCCAACGACGACGACGACGACGACGCTATGATTCTCCCGGTCGTCATATAATTCAGCCATATGGACCGTATTCTGGTGTATATCTGTATTTTTCTATTTTATGACCATTACATAAAACCCATATTGACCTGTTAAATAATATCACAAACAATATATAATTATATTGACTCCCAAAATTACGTAAACAAATGTTGTTTTTCCAATGAAAAACAACACACACACACACACACGAAAAAAAATCAACGTTAATTTTATCCTCCTCGTTTGTTGTTTATTTCGAATTTTCTAAATGTTGGCTACCTTGTTATATCGCTCGTGGTTTATTTTATACAAAGCCAACACGAGCCCAAAATTGGACGTCTGTTAATAATAATAATAATAATAATAATGTTGGCGTCTCTTATTTCTTGCCAATATTTTGATAATAATTGTTTATCAAGAATATAACAGTTTTGGAAAGTTAGTTCGGTCCTGTAATATTTGAATAGATTTTTTCCGGGCGGGGAAAAAAAAATGTTAATATTGAGGTTATGTTGTACTAATTGGAAAAACCATCACTACTCAGCAAGAGGTAATTTCTCTTATCTTTTGTCAATTATATGCGAATAATTTTTATGATTTTGGGTTAACCCACCAATGTCGTGGGCCCTGGCACAAAATTTCTTCAAGATGTTCCCAGAACCCAGGGGCCCCTACAAAGTGGGGCCCTGGTGCAACTGCGTCTCAGACTTTTTTTTTGTTACCATATTGTTGATTATTATTATTTATTCTAATTACCCATTGTTTGCGTCAATTCTTATATAAACAAATAGATTTATTGTGACTAAATTGCTATTATTTTAAAGTAAATTAAAATTACCTAAATATTAAATGCTATTACAGTATAACTCGGTTATAACGTACTTGAGGGAACCGTCATATTTGGTATATACGTAATATTCGAGTGTACGTTATAAAATTTTGGAAACTCTTCAGCTTTTTCTTGTAGTAGTGGTCTACTTCTTTGGTTTTTATGAACCATTCATATAGTAGAGCTTTATGCACTTTTTCGTTAAGTTTCCTCAGTTAAGCACTTTTTTGATTATTACTTGTTGCTTGTTTTATTAAACCTCGCTTCTTCCGCATAGACAAAATTGTTTAGTTGTTTTTGGTAAGTTCCTTTCATGTGCCACATTCGCTTGGGATACTCTGTTTTCTATCTTTTTAATAATCTCAAAGTGTTCTTTACTAGAAATTGTCCTCCGAATGCTCTTTTCCGACATTTTATAAAAAGATTTATAAACATTAACGAGGCTCAAGCTAAAATAATACTGAAGACAAATACACACAGCCGTAACTAGACCTTCTAGCGTCTATGGCTAAATATAAAAATTACGCCTTATTTTCAGAAGTTAAAGGGTAAAGTAGAGAATCATCAACTTCACTTCAATTTTTTTGAACTGATGTGCTTTTGCAGAGGGTGGGGATCACGATTTTACCCTAATCAGGTCCACAAACCAATCTTCAGCGTCTATAGAGACTCGGCGCCTATGGCTGGGGCCACACTGGCCATAGGCTAATTACGGCTCTGCAAATACAAGACTAAAAAAATCCATGTTAAATTACAGAAGAATTGAAAAAATTCGATATGCACAGATTCTTGGAAGCTGTACGCTATAGGCATGGAGAAAACATACATTTTGAGACTTAATAACCGGGTTGTACGTTATAAACGAGTACACTAGAACAGAAATAATTTCCATTGTAACTTATGGGAGTTTGCAGTGACCCTCCAGTTGAGTACTTTATAGCCGAGTGTATGTTATGAACCATGTACGTTATAACCGAGTTTAACTGCTGTATTAGGTATTAATGTGGAAATTGTATCAAATTGAAGGATTGTTTCTAGGAGGATATCAAATCATCTTTTGATTTATTTCCTATGATTTTGTTTAAATACAAATAGAAATTCGTTATACAACATGAAATACAATCTTCAAATTATCCAATTTATTATAGCTAAATATATCTTTAATTACAAATAAATAATAGTTTGAGCTTGACATTTTCTAATTATTTCTATATATTTGATCCTTCTTCCCAATTAAATGTTATATGTTCGTCTATTATTGTTTTCTAATAATATAATAAATAAAAATATCACAGAAATTGATGGAAAATTTTGTTTCCTCGATGCCTATAACTATAACTTTTTACAATCTTTTTATACTAATTCTTGGAAAATACTTTCCTTATTCTCTCTACCACAAAATGTTGGTGGTAATTTTTACCTGTAGTATTGGATTAAAGGGATTAATTTTACTACGGGTTGTTTATAACTGTATAGGTATTATTATTTTCCATCCCTTCTACTTCTATTTTGGACTTTTCTTGTTATTTATATACCAAAAGGTCTTGGAAGTTTTCTGTAGTTTCACTTGGACAGTTTTCTGAGTGATATCATCATCTTTATTAAACTGAGGGTTGTATGTGTGCCTACCATTTCAAAATAAACATGGATATAGATAAAAATTGTGGTATAATTAACGTACCTGTTTGTCCCCCTAATTTGTGTTTAAATGTTGATTATTTAGACGGTCGAACTAATATTCAAGACAATGTTTCTAATCATTATTTATTAAGTGACCAATATTCTGATATTTCTAATGATACAGAGTTTCTAGAACTTGTAAGTTCGATAATTATTTAACAATTATTTTAGCGATTTAGTTACCAATTTTGTGTTGTTTTTATTTATTAATTAATAAATTAATTAATTTTTTTTTAAGGGAATGCATGACATGTTCATCCAATCCCATCAATTGGTTACGAATAGCAGCGGCAACAGCAGCAATAACAGCACAACAGGATTGGTGCAACCTAAAAAACGTAAAGCAGAACATTATAACGAAAATAATAACAATAGTAGTGGAGGTAGTGAAACAACAACAACAACAACATTTTTACAACATCAAGACCCTATATATACAATAAATAATAATTTTGGTCAATCTGGTGATTTAAACAATGCAAGCCCAAATAGTCAACAACCATTTGTACGTGCATCTACTATCAAACTTCTAGACACGTACCAGCGCTGCGGCCAAAAGGTAAAAATATTTTTGATTATCCCCGAAGTAAATTACTTAAATCCCCCTTCTCAAAGAAAGTAGATATTACAAATTATAACTGCGTCTTTAAAGATAAGATAACTTTCTATTATTACACTATATATATAATAAACAGTTTTTATCAAAACGAAAAAAAAAGATTGTCGAAATTGTATCAGAGTAATTGTGCCATCAAGGTTATATAAACGACAAGTTTTCAATAAATAAAATTGATTTGACGTGTTTTATAAAAATTTGCAATTTCATTTTACATTTACGTTTATATATTTGTTGTTGTTGTAGCGTAAAGCGTGGTCGCAGGAGGGTAATGGTGATAGCAGTGAAGCTATTTCCAATACTGATTGCAATACATCAGCCAACACGACGGCCCACAGCAAGGTTACAGCGGCTCCGGGGGCAAACCCCCAGCCGCAAGGTAAGAAAAAATGTAATGAAATTTTTGATTTTTATTCCTCTATTTTATATATATAGAAGTAAACCCTCTTCACTTTGACTCATGTTCATGGTATCGATAAATATTTTTATAATTGTTTTTCTAGTAGAAATGAACATAGAAATCGTGGGGGAGAGAGTTTTCTAATTCAAAAAAAAATGATTGATTCGAATAAATAACTATTACAAAGTTTTTTTTTTAATTAAATAGTTCATTTCAATCATTTTAAAGATTGCGTTCAAGATTTTACAAAGAAACCACTATAATTTTTTTTTCTTTCTTGTAATTAATATTGCTTTGATGGTGTATGATTCAATTCTGTGTGTGGGTTTATTGTGATTTCTAGAACAAGGTAAATTTTAATAGTTTTTTAATTTGTACACACTTTATGGTATATTGGCATAAACAGAAATGTAATGCTAATAAACATTTATATTCAGATCGTTTCCATTTCTGCCAAGATTTTTTAGTAAAAAACAAGTCATGTGTGGTTATTTTACAGAATTATTCAATTTTGGTTCATCAATAATTAATTATATTAGTAGGATTAATGATAATAATTAATATACAAATTATATTTATATTATAATTTGTATAATTGTGTTTTTTTCTCTTTTGTAAATTACAGCAGGGTCTGGCAGTGGTGCCGATGGAGATTATCAACTTGTCCAACATGAAGTATTATATTCGATGACTAATCAATATGAAGTGCTCGAATTTCTGGGACGTGGCACATTTGGACAGGTGGTCAAATGCTGGAAAAAGGGCACAAATGAAATTGTAGCTATTAAGATCTTGAAGAACCACCCATCGTATGCTAGACAGGTATAGTGTTGTCAAGAATTAAAAATTAGTAACAGATTTTTTTAATTGTGTTTTTTTTCTTTAGGGTCAAATTGAAGTCAACATATTGTCCAGATTGAGTCAAGAAAATGCGGATGAATTCAATTTTGTCCGTGCATATGAGTGCTTCCAACACAAGAACCATACATGTCTTGTGTTCGAGATGCTTGAACAGAATCTTTATGATTTCTTGAAACAGAATAAATTTAGTCCATTACCGTTAAAATATATCAGACCCATTCTACAACAGGTCTTGACTGCATTGCTAAAACTTAAGGTAAATATTCTTGTTTTTGCTTTTCCACCAATTATTTTTTTTTTTTTGTTTTTGTGTAGCAATTGGGGCTGATACATGCCGATTTAAAACCTGAAAACATAATGCTGGTGGATCCAGTACGGCAACCATATAGGGTGAAAGTGATAGACTTTGGTAGTGCCAGTCATGTCAGTAAGGCTGTGTGTAATACATATTTACAATCGCGTTATTATCGTGCCCCAGAAATTATATTAGGTTTACCATTTTGTGAAGCAATTGATATGTGGTCATTAGGTTGTGTTGTGGCTGAACTATTTCTGGGTTGGCCCTTATATCCAGGTTCATCAGAATATGATCAAATACGTTATATAAGTCAAACACAAGGTTTACCAACTGAACATATGTTAAATAATGCATCGAAAACTACGAAATTCTTTTATCGTGATATGGAAAGCACTTATCCATTTTGGCGTTTGAAAACACCAGAAGAACATGAAGCTGAAACTGGAATTAAATCTAAAGAAGCAAGAAAATATATTTTCAATTGTTTAGATGATATTGGTCAAGTTAATGTACCAACAGATTTAGAAGGTGGTCAATTGTTGGCGGAGAAAGTTGATAGAAAAGAGTTTATTGATTTATTGAAGAGAATGTTGACAATGGACCAGGTAGCAATATTTAATTTATTTATTTCTCTAATAATTTCTTTAATATGAATTTCTGTTTGTCTAATTTGATTATTTATTAATCAATTTAGGAGAGAAGAACAACACCAGGAGAAGCATTAAATCATCCATTTGTTAGATTGGCACATTTAGTCGACTATGCACATTGTAATAATGTTAAGGCTAGTGTTCAAATGATGGAAGTTTGTCGTCGAAATGATTACAGCAGTACATCAACAGGATCTCATCATCAACCAGCTCAACAAGCTACATCTTTAGTAGCAAACTTTGTACCCAGCTCAAATGGAAATGTCACATTTACAATTAATAATCAATTAACAAATCAAGTTCAACGTTTAGTTAGAGATCGTTCTGGTTATGATAATTTGTATCAAATTTATAATGGTCGTGCTGTTGGTCGACAATATGCAACAAGTAGTCGTGCTGATCCATTCCAACATCAATTAGTTTCAAGTATTTTATGTCCAGCTGGTTATCAAACAATGGGTGGTTCACCGGCTAAACATGTAACTGTTGTCCAACAACCATCACTTCAAATTCAACAACCAATTTTAAGTCAGCCTGGTCAACAACAGTATGTTCCTGTTAGTGTCGTTGAACCGACCGGACGTCAAATGTTATTAACGGTAATTAGATTTATTCAATGAAATTGTAAAAATTCTTATAAATTTATTAATTAGAATGCTGTTCAGACATCTTGGCCAACAAATCGTCAACAAATGGCAATTGTACCATCCTGGCAACAAATACCACAACATGCAGCAATACAACAACCTTTACTATCAGAAACTGAATGGGGCCGGCCATTATTAGTTGATTCATCAGCAATTTTACAAGAACAACGACCAGTATTTCCAGTTGATGTAGCAACCGAAGTTTATAATTCAGCAATTGTTGATCATTCTGGTGCAACATGGGGTACAAGTAAACGTAGTTCAAAGAATCATCATATGCAATCTAGTTCACATCATGGACATCATCATTTAATGGTACCAACAACAACAACACATCATCGTTCACAACATGATAAAAAAGAACAAACACAATTAAGTCCAGTTAAGAAACGTGTTAAAGAAAGTTCACCACCATCAGCTGAAATAAATTATTCTGGTGGTAGTGGTAGCAGTAATAGTAGTACAGCTGGTAGTAGTAGTAATCGACGTAATAACAGTCATAGTCCAAATAATCATTGGTCACATCATTTCCATAATAATCAAGTTAATGATCATCATCATCATCATCATCATCACCACCATACACAACATAATGGAGGAGGACGACAACAGCATACTATAACCATTAATGATACACCATCACCAGCTGTTTCTGTTATCACAATTTCTGATAGTGAAGATGAAAGTACACCAGGAAAGAAAACAAATCGTACAACAACAACAGGAACAGGAACAGGACAAGCAACATCATCTCACAATAATATACAACAAAATATTGCAAATAGAAAAAATGTGATAAGTTGTGTTTCTGTCCCAGATAGTGATAATGAAGATCGTAGTTCTTCGAAGGTAAGTTAAAATTTTGCGTAGAAAAAAATCAATTAAATCTAAAATATACGTATTTGTTGTTTAGCATCAGCCTCAAGTATACCAGCAAGTGATCAAAAATGAGCCAACACCTGCTGCAACTACTAGTTATTCAACTCAAAAGAAACGTTTACTTGCTAAAGCCCAGTCTGAATGTATGTTAAATGTTCAAACCAAACAGGAACCAGGTATTGATTATCATCGATCGAATGATTATAATGTTCCTCAACAAGTACATTGTACATCAGCTTGTAAAGAACCATCAGTTAGAGAAGTAAATACCGAAATTTTTGGTTTAAATTTATATTTGTGTTAAAAAATATTTTTTTGTAGAATTATCATTATATCAATGGTAGTGGAGGATCAAGTCATAGTGGACAAGACCAACAACCAGTTGTTTATACATCAAATGATAAACGTGTATCATGGGCACCACCAGTTGCACACAATCCAAATTCACATAGTGCCGGTCATCGACGACATTCAGCTGTACCTGTTGTCAGTTTACGTGAATACAATTTACCAACACAAACACATAAAGAATATATACAACCACCGGCTGCACATACTGGCCGTGATAATATAACAGTAGCTAGAGAACAACATTTATTAGCACCGGGAAAAACATGGGGTCCACCACAAGCTCTTCATCAAAGTTACAGGTAAATTATGTAGTTTTTGTAATTTAGTTTTTGAAGTAATTGTTGGTAGTGTAGAGTTATTGTTGGATATATGAATGAAATAGTTTGTATTATTTGTGGAATGTAATTTAGTGTGGGTTGTGGTTTTTGTAGACACAGCAATAGCCATCTATCACCGCAACCATTAGCCGGTGCTCCACGATTATCTCCTCAACATCCTTTAGCAGCAACTGGTCAACCTTTATATCATCAAACTGAATTATATCGTCGTCCAGTTTATGTAACGACAGCTCAACCGGCATATTTGCCAGCCACACATCAAGTGGCACCAGCAGGGTAAGTTTTATGTAGTTTTATTGAAAAACAAACAAAAAAAAAACATAATGCATGCTTTACGTATTAGTAAAATTAGTAAATCTATATAAATATATTGTTTTTCCAGTAATTAATAGTAGAATGTTATCATTATTTTGTTTAAAGGGATAATTTGATAATTTCCAGTCGGGCATTACCACCACCACCAGCTCATCATTCAAGTGCCCGTCCTGTTTTAGCTAGTCATGCTAGCCATCCATTGCCGGCACATTTACAATTTCCATCACAAGTAGCAGCTGCTTCATATGGTTTTGCACCATTAAGTCCGGCAAAAGGTCATCAATATCAACCAGCCAGTTTATGGTTTGCTGAATAATAAATTATTGAAAAATTACAAACAACAAACAAGAAAAAAAAAGAAGAGAAGAAACCGATCAACAGAAATAATATAAAAGGGAGAATTATTGCTGGCTCTCCTATATATATGTTGTACATAATTTGGATTTTATGTATGTATGTTTAATTTATATAATTTCAAGCGATGATTTAATCGAGAATCGAATTTTGTTCTTATACAAGATGCATATATTATTTTTTAAATATTAATTTGAATATTGTGCAATTCTATTAGTTTGGTTGGTTTGGTTAAATTGCACCCTCCCCATATGTTTTTCTTATAATTTATTTAATCGTGTAATTTGTGTCACTCAAGTTTAATTTTTAATTTGTATATTTTCCATGATATATTTTTATTAAGGGCATATTTTGTATATCTTTGAAAACATTTTATTTTCTTTAATTAATTAATCAACAAGAATGTATATAATTGATAACACTCATAAACAAAACAGTTATAATATTTAGATAGCTTAGTTGGTACAGTGGGTGTCTTTTTAAGATTCCTTTAACTATTTATTTATCCATTTATCGTACATATTTTTTTTTTATTAATTATTTTAAAAGTAAGTTGATCTCTACAAATTAGTCTTTAGAAGAATACGGTTTTTTATTCTGTTTTTTGTTTCCCTTAATTTTTCACCATCATTTATATAATCGATACAAATTGTTTTATTGTGTTAATGCATTTGATTAATTAAAAAATTGCATTATAATCGTCAATATTTACAAACAAATACTTACAATTTTATTAGAAAGAATAGTAGTATTGATATAATTATTACCTGAGTTGATACGCTTTTATTTAGCAAGTTTTTTAGGTGTGGGAAAGCTTTCTTATATAGCTTGTGTTTACTATTATTATTATTTATATGTCCACTTCCCAACTATCTCTATCTGTCTCTCAGTTTTATTGATAGTTTTTTGGTTAAAATCTTTGGTAACTATTCGAACATTACAGATTCCAGTCTCTGTTTTATATTTAAATAAAAATTTCTCAAATAGCTAGTCATTAATATCTCATACATCTGTAACCCAATACCGATTATTTTTTTGATATTTTTTCTTAATATTTAGGGGTATGTAGTGTTCGGATTGTTGCAAAAAAAAAGAATTAGTGGTGTGTTAAAGAATAATTAATGTGCCTGTTTATATAATAATAATAATACTAATGTATGGCCCTTTTTATAGACGTACACTCTATGTTTGACTTGTAATAATAATAATAATTGTCTTCAATGTTGTTTTCCAACAGGGATTGACGTCAATAGAGTTGCGGCATATATAGTTGTGATATTTAAAAATCATTTTTAATTGTATATATATTATATATTAATAATAATAATAATGATAATGATTAAAAAAATTATCTATGATTGCCTAAAATCGATTTGTGAATTTGTAAAATTGTCTGGATCACAAACAAAAATATGAATGGACAGATGATTTTGTGTAGAAATCGAGATAATATTTACAAATTGTAGCGATTAATTTTTTAGAATTTAGAATCTAAACAACAACAAAAGAGAGATGATAGTATAATACCTGTAACTCTAGATCGTAGAGTATTATTTGGTAGTTGTACAAAAATCAATATTTTTGGATTTGTATAGAGTAGGATTTTTGTTTCCTTGTCGAACTATGATAAAAGAAAGGAGAAAAATGCCCAGTATAGCAACATTTGTTGTATAGAATCTTGCATGTGTTAATTTTTCTTTGTTATGTTTTTTTTTTGTTTAATGTATGTATATGTAGCAGTTTCTATGTATATCTCAATGTGTGTATACGTTTTCGTTTTGTTGGTCTATTTTTTTCTTTAACACACAAATTTGGAAAAATTGAGACTTTATAATGCCTTATTCTCAGAACAATATTCATAGGAATCACCCGGAATATGTCTTAATTTATAATCATTGATGATTTATGTTTATTATTAATTATTTAATTCATTCATATTGCACAGGGTGAATATATTTAGAACACAGCGAACTAGAATAGGTTTTTTTTTGTTGAAAAAAATTGCTGCTTTTCGGTTAAAAGACTGGCCTATATTTCGTTTTTTTTTTGGAAAAATCTTGCATATTTTTTGCAGTATTATTATTAAACAAATGTATTTGTACAGATTTGCTCGAGTTGATTGTTTTTTTGCCGCCCCTCCCGCAATTTAAATAATTGATAACAGTATGATATGAAACAAAATCAAAGCACAATAATTCAAATTACCTCAATTGTAATAATTACGATAAATTTTCAAAACATTTATGTCTCTCTTTTTCTCTCTATATTAATATATAACACACAAGATAGAAAAACAAACAAGTGTATTATCTATATGTGGCTCCAATTTATATGTAATTCTTGATAATACTACTTTAAGTGGGTTGGTTTATTACTATTTTTTGTGTTTTCAATTATTATTTTTATTAGTTACCATTAGATGCTTCAGTGGTTGTAGTTTTTCTCTATTATTATTATATATAA
>JAZBHA010000142.1:33994-51524 GCA_037464855.1 Iselma pallidipennis | reverse complement strand
AATTTGATACATTTAGTATCAAATTCTTACAATTTGTTTGTAAAGATTTAGATCAAATTTCTAATATCAAAAATATATTAATAGTCACTTCCAATCTTGATAATGTAAGGTTTTTACTAATGATACAAGGCTGCACTACAGATTTATTAATAATTAATTAATTAATTAATAACTATATATAACACCGAATCTAATTAGTAAAATTAGATTACGTGTTCTTTTATTATTATTGTTTATTATTATTTTTTTTTTGTAGATTTTACTATTATTAGTGTTACACAAGACTGGTGTAGTTCGATGTCAATAATCTTTAGCTAATTTTAGTAGAGGTGTATGCACCTGAATTTAAATAAATATGGTGATAGGCTGTCCTAGTGATGTATATTGTTGATTAACTAAAAACAAACAAAAAAAAAACACAACTAATATTATTATAATAATAACCATTTATATATGGAATGTCGGATTTTTTTTTGGTGTTTATTTCATTTTTATATAAATCTAATATATATATAATTAATATACAATATATGTATATCTAAGGCTAGTTGAAGATTTTTCTGTGTGTATGAATCAAATCAATTTGTTCAATAAGAATAATTTCAAAACTTCAATACTAATCATTAATGATAAGAATAGTACAAAATTTTCGGTTCCAAAATTGTGTAAACACCTCTAGTTTTCATCATTCGTTCTTTGTTCCCTTCTGGTGTTCCTTTTGGATGAATTGATTTGTTTCGAAAATATTTCGTTTTTATTATTTTCTATTATTTAGTTAATGGGTGATTTATTATTATATTAATTTATTAATTAAGTACAAAACAACTGGATAACTATAACTAATTGAAAATTGTTAACAAAATTTTTGAATTTTTGGTAGAATTGTATGTCAGTCATATATACACACAGTATAGCTGTTCTTTCTATACTCTTTCTCTCAATACAGTAATTCTAATATGCACACAGTTTTTAGAGACAATCTCCTAATAGATATTTCCCAGTTAATTATTGGTTGCACCAATGTTAGATAAATTTTTTCAAATTTCAGAAAATAGATTTGATATTTTTCCAGTTTAATAATAATAATAATAATAATAATAATATTTAAGAAACAATATGCTTATAATGCAAAATTTTTCAAATTCTATCGTACATAGTTGAGATTAGAGTAGTTTTGGTCCTTTTTACGAAACAAAAAAACTATTAAAACAACAAAAATCGTATACTGCTAATGGGGAATATTTCAGTTCTGAATTAACTCAAATAATAATAATGATAATAATAATAATAAAACTAGTGATCAACATATCATTATGTTTGTTCGCAAGAATTTTTTTTGTGTAATTTGAGAGAAACAACCAAAAATTGATAAAAAAAAATTTGTAACATTAGCAGGGTACATAACTTTTGTGATGAATTCTTTGTAACGTCCATATTTTCTGAATTCCCAAATTTGTTCTATTTACTTTTTTTCTTTATTTAAATATTAGGTCTGTTCCATCAAGAATCTAAAACTATTGGAAAGTCCGAAACAGTCCTAGGCATGCGCAGATACTCTGATTTTAGCGTTCTTAGCCCATTTGCGCATGCGTCTGTCTGTTTCCGTCTTTTCTGATAGTTTTGGATTCTTGATGGAACAGGCCTATTTGTCTCTTCCTATTCGTTTGGGTAATTCAGAAATATGTTACTAAAATGATGATAAAAAGAAAAATTTTTGACTGCACATACTTGACTGCATTGAATAAAAGAAAAACCTGCCACACAACCATGTTAGTTGGACCAAGAAATATTTAAATTCAAAAAACAAAACAAAAAAACACCGATCGAAAATAAACTAGATAAATTTAAATATTTCAAACACAAAAAAAAACATTTTCATGTTATCAATGTTCTTACCATTTTTTCGAAAGAAAATACGAAAAATCAACCAAAAAAAAAATATTGATTACTTACATTTTAGGTATTAATGTGATTTGGCCTCAACTAATTAATAATAATAATAATAATAATAATAATTGAGATAAAAAAAATCATTTGTAAACTTGATGTAACATAGAAATATTTGCATGTAACATAGATTTATAATTGTAAAGCTTGCATAGGGATTTATTAAATATTTTAGTATGTTTTTTCTCTATATATTTGAAATAAATGTTGCCTTTTCGTCAGATATGATGTGGAGAAAAAAAAACTATGATTACATTAATAAAGAAAAAAAAAATATATGATGATAAAAAGCACCCCGGTGTCACCCCAAATAACACCGGGTGTATTTGGCATGAATAAAATCAGATTATTCAAGGCTTTAATTGAGATTTATTTCACCCGAAATTATTCCTAGTCCATGGGGGAAGGTCCGAAGCATCGAGCGTACCAAGCAGCTGCATAGGGGCGCCAAAACACTATCTTTTAAGCCCATTGAATGTTATAACCGGCGCAGGCCTTGCGTAATCATAATTTAGTGTTTTCGTCCTCATGGGCCCTATTCACGCTTTGTAGAACTGGCATTGCTCTGAACAGTCCGCGCTAGTATATTTGGCGCCCACTGCCTTTCTTACTTCTAAATATTCCAAGACCGGTTTCGCTGGTCACTTGAAGATGATTGTTCGTTAACCGAAACTGGTCACAAGTAAAGCAAAAATATTTGACAATAAAAAGACATAATTCTTGAATAAAAAAAATTTATTCCAACAAAACTACATGTTTCCAGATCAGTCGAAAAAATCTTTTAAATATAAACGGTTTTTATTTAAAAGAAATTGTTTACAATTAATTATTATTACAAAGTAGATTTAAAGATTATTGTTTATATGTACAAAACATGAATTATTTACAGAAAAAAATAGAGTAAATTTTTATATGTAAATAGTTAAAAAAATAATAAATTAATTGCCTTCTATAGAGAGCGGATCAGATTTTATCATATCGGGTAGAAAGTTCTGTAAAATATTTCTGTTTAAAGACAAACCTATTGTTGATAGTTTTCATTAAATTACCTCGATTACTATACCAACGTTTCTCTGTTGATTTGGTTGTTGTTGTTGTTGTTGTTGTTGTGGTTGTTGCTGTGATTGTTGATTTTGTTGTGGCTGCTGTACTTGTTGTTGCTGCTGTACTTGTTGTTGTTGATATCGTTGCATCTCCTCTTTACGTTTTTTCACTGAACCGGAATGGAATCGACCACCTTCGCCCCGAATCCTGTTCATAGCATGTCGATGCCTTGATTCATGTAAATATTTCTGTACACAAAAATCACTAGAATTATTAAACAATCATCGTTAAATTGAGATGATAACACATACAGGTCGTTCTTTCGGTATTTTGCCTTCCGCTTCTAATTTAGCACGAGCTTGTCGTCTTTTTAAAATCCTTCTATATTGTTTAGCATTAACGTATAATGGTTCTTCTTCTAAAAATTCAGTGGTACCGGGTATTGGTACACGTTGAAATTGGGCACCACTTGTACCAGGCACCATCTATTCAAACAAGAAATATGGTTTTATATGAATATAGTTTTGGGTTGGTGCGACACAGGGGGTGATGATGATGATGATGATGATTATGGGGTTTGATTAGAGGTGAATAGTGTTAATAAATGTGTTACGTACGTCTGATTGATTGCTCACCATGACTAAGTTGCCGTTAGCCATAGTCAATTGATTGCCGGATGCTGTAATTGTTTGTGGTACAACAGTTTGTGTTGGTGATGTAACAGCGGGTTGAGCTACTGCTGTGGTCGTTGTTTGTGGACTACTAGCAATCTGTACAAGATTCCCATTTATATTCAATACTACAATAAATCACTAATTAATACAAATAATAATAATAATAATATTGAGGATTTCTACCAGTTGGTTGTGTCTGTTGTAATGCACTATTATCAATAGCTACCGGTTGATAGATAAATGTTTGTCCATCTATTGATTGTACAATTTGTGCTTGTTGTGGTTGTTGTAATAAAACTTGTCCTTGTGCTGTTTGTAAACTAGATACTGGTAATACTTGAATTTGTTGTAAGCCTTGTGCATTTTGTGTTGTTGCTACTTGTATTTGACCACCCTGTGGTACAGCATGCACCATGATTTGTTGACCATTAGCACCTTGTATAACTTGACCAGTATTCATTTGCATTACTTGTACTTGTTGTGGACTAACACCTTGTACAGTTTGCATGACCACTTGACCATCGGATGTGGTCGCCAGTTGATCCATCATTTAACTAGAAAGAAGAGAGAAGATTCAAATTTAGCGCGCAATTTGATGTATTGTTGGTTGCCTATACGCGATAGACAACAAAATTTTCCAATAAATAATTAGAAAAAAATCATTAAAATAAAAAAAATTGCGTTACATAATGACAAGAAATCTAATAAATATTAAAATAAATAATTACAGTTTGATTTTTAATTAAAGAAAATAAAGCAAATATCGTTAACTTTCGTTGTTGTTTCATTATATGTAGATTCTAGCAATAATTGCATAATTTCTCAATTATTTCGAATTCTACATTAATTAGATCTATAAAATTGAAAAATCCGTTGCATTTCCTGGTACAAAAATGCATAATTATCATGCTACAGTATTTTGTTGCAGCCCAAAATCGCTTGTAAAAGTTGGGTTATGATTGTTTGAAATTCAATTTCTATCGTTACAGATGCAATAAATCTACATTATTTGGTATTTATTTGTTAAAAAAATCGTGTCGTTTTGATTTTTAGTTGTTTTTATTGTTGTGCTTTTGAATTTCCAGTGAAAAAGTTCGATATTTGGTGGGCCGAAATTATTGGAATTTCTAAAGACGCCATTACCGTACTATTATTCGGTGAATTGTCGAAAACTAAATGGAATACAATTCGGATATTTGGCCAAATAATGGCAATTGCCATTAAATTGAAATAAAATTGTATTTTGCCGGCTCAACCCCCGAAATCATGCACTTGAATATTGTTTGATAATTTGTGGACTTACATTGGATATTTTAGTCTGCACTTTCCCAATGATTGGTCGACAAATTGTAGACCAATGGTCGCGACGCACTATACACGATTCGTAAGAACCTTGTAGCGTTATTGGTGCTGATGGCTACCACTCCCTAGCGAGATGACATCGGTCGATGCACCGTTAGCTTATCGACGAGCTAACCAGCAATACAGGCGGGAAAATTGTGGCCAATTACAAATGTAGAAAAGGAACAATTTAAAACGAACCAATAAAACATATTAAACGGACATCAACAAAAATCAAACTACATAGAAGAGTATTTACAAATATTTTAACAAATTAAAGCATTGCAATATACACGAATTGATCAATTTATTGGGGGATTTTCATGAAAATCTAGAAAATACAGCGATTTTCGGTTAGGTAAAATTCAAAAGACCCGCCACTATTGTTGCGGCATCTATCGGTCATTAGCGGAACCCGCCCCATGCAATTATCTCTATTCTCTATAGATGGCACCAGTTTCAACGCGATCGAAACAATAGGCGCGAAGCGCGAAATTCAAATTTTATTAAGAACTGACAAAAATCAAAAAATATCAGAAAATCCATAAAAATCAAGCCATATACAAGACATCAGATACAATTTTCTAACTAAATCCGATATTTTCATAGAACTAAGTTTTAAAATTTACCGGAAATCAGTAGACAATGAAAATCAGAAGAAAGGAATTTTTCTTTATAACTTATGATTTAGATGGCTTTTCTTGAAATTACTAGAATTGGAAATTCCTAGAATTTCAAGTAGTAAGTCCTATACAATCGAAGCACATGTCAAAGCTCCTATATATGTATATTTCCTTTTGAAGTCCTGAAATTCCTACATCAAGAATTTCCAAGTAGGTAGACAGTTGGATTCAAACGCAACTCTTCATCTTCATCTTTATCTCTAAGGAGTTGTTTGGCATTTAAAATCAATCCCAACGAAAATCCACATCTACATCGTCTTCCCGCCCATTTACAGCTAACAAACTCGGCCAATAGTAAATAAGTTCGCATAGTAAAGGACAGGAATATAAACTTGCGATAGGAACAAGGATAGATATATGATTTAAATGTCCCGCTAAGCAAATCCTTAAAGAGTAAGGACGCTTGAATTGAAATTTCCTTATGGATATTCATAAAGAGTGAGAAGAAGATAAAGATAAAGGTATAGATGTAGAGTTGCGTTTGAATCCAACTGATAGACTGGAAGTCTGTTCTAAAAAATTTCAGGAGTAGTAATCCCTGTACGAAATATTAAAATAAATTACTTTGTGTAAAAGAAATGTCGATAGAAACTTGTATGAAACAATACCGATACTTCTGTGGCGTTCCGCTTTAAAGTCTGAAACTTTTTATTGATTGTGTCGATGTTTCAACTTTTTACAAATGATTTTCCAGAATGTGTTTGGTGATTTTTCTGGATTTAGCTGAAATAATCTTAGGGGATTCCTAACAGAAACGTAATCAAGTACCTACAGGAGGGCTGAAAAGTTCGACTTTTATTAGTTTTTGTATTAAATTGGCTGGTTTAAATCAGTGGTCGGCAACCTTATTTATACTAACAATAAGTTGCCAATTAAGGATGTTAACTAACCACAGCTACCCGATCAGTGTAGGTATCTACCTAAATAATTAGAACCAGCATAACAGGGCAAGCGATGTTTGAACAGCACAAGAAGTAGAATAAAAAATTTCTAAAAATAGTATAAGAACACCAAATATGTACTAGGTATTTGAGTAGGGGGTGGGGTGCCGAGAAAAGTGTTAGGCCCACCGCTCATTGGCACACAGGGCAGTGTACGACAGTTCAATTCAAAAACTACTGTGCTGCGTCCCAATATGCTCTGCTCCGTTAACTTACATGGAATACAAAAAACTGAACTGCTCTCCCTGCCCTGCCTCTGTTTTCTGTGTCTTAATATGCGCTGGCTCTTACGAGGGGGTGCCAAGTAGCCTAGCGCCGGCCCTGCAATGATAATCGGTCATAAAAAAATCGAACAATTCATAATTGATTACATCGCGTTTTAAACAATTTTGTATATTCAAGAAATTAAAGAGAATTGTTGAAAGGAAACAATTTTGTTTGTTTGGTATTTGGACAGTTTCATGTATTGTATAACAACACAAACAAATATGTTTTTCAAACTGCACGTACGTAATACGTATATAATGATGGAAATATTGTTTATTGAATCGATTTTCTTTTATGACCAGTAATTGAAGAAAAAAATTATACATAATACATTAACGATTTCCCTAACAGTTAAATTGATGACAATGATGATATAGTAACGTAATGATAAGGTAGAAACCAAACAAATAAAAACAAAAATACAAAAACGTGTTAAGAATATGAATATTTGATAATTTCCCACAAAAATTTCAAGGTTAGGCAATTAATTCCAGAAGAAAAAAAACACCAACAATTTCAATTATTTCCAGTGCTTTTATTAAATCTACAGATTGCATACATAATCAAATCAAACAGAACGTTGGTCAATTAGTGAATTGAAATAGTAAAGCTGATGGTGTACGTAATGGTACTATTCTAGTTCCATTTCGATCATAATTCTCATATACCCAATAATCACGTCCATTTATATTTTTCTTACGTACATTCTGATTATAAATTGTCGGATTAAATAATGTATGATAAGGTGGTGGTGGTGTTGTAAATTTTGTCTTAAATGGAAACTCATTATTGTTATAATAATTTATATTTGTTTCAAATAGATCCTTTCTAGATCGAATTTTATTCAATATTTTACTATCATTATTGTTAATATTGTTGTTGTTTATAATTTTGGGTTTATTTTTTAATTTTTGCATAAACAATTCAATTACAAATATCATCAATGATAACAGAAAACCACCACCAACAATTTTATAAGTCATCATTAAATCCGAATTACGTAAACGACGTTCTTTACTACCTAAATCTAATGGACAAATCTCTGTATCCGGTAACTCTTCACGGAGTTTGTATTTTATTATTCCTGCCTCTACCAGACGCTGAATTCTGGAATATTATTGAAAAAAAAAGTAGGTATAATAAAGGAGATATAAAGGTCGCCATTCACTAGCGCGCCAGACATCCAAAATCGTATGATTTTTGGAGTATATGGACGTATCGTGAATGGAACAACCTGAAATGACGTGGCACTGGGTCATCGCGAATTGTTCCATTCACGATGCATGCAAGCGAGCGTGTCACGCCACATTCGTACGATTTCCACATTCACGGACAGATTTTCGGCTGTGAATGGCGCTCATATTTTCCCACGTCTAATTGGAGCAACACCAAATGGAATGCTTAGGGAGGGTGCCAGCGCCGACAACAGCGACTTTTATAAATTAGCTATGCGAGTGACTGATAGTGTATGGGCTACTTAAATAAGTGTAATACTTACGTTGAATCGAAAACCATTTTATATTTGAAGTCCTTCGAATAAGCAAACGCCCTAGAAATGGTCATTACATCGAATTTCGTGATAACATAAGTACAACGCTCATCTTCAGCGATACCAGCTTTTGTTTTCTTTTTATAATCCTCATACATTGTATATTCAACAACTGGTTTTTCTCGAATAAACATTATATTCTTCTTGTAAACATACTCATCTAATATATAGTTATCACTATGATTTAGATAATATTGAGCATTGCCTAAGATTTGATTGTTGATAATTTTCGTGTCTTCTAATGCATTACCTTTGGTTGTAACCCATGGTGATTTTTTCCTACCAATATCTTCTGGTCGATCTATTGGTAATGTGAATCTTGATAAAGTTAAGAATGCTGTTAAATTTGCTGTATAAAATGCTGTTAATATTGTTATAAATATCCACCAAGTTGAAAATAATAATCTTGATGAATCGGTCATTGGATTCAATGTTGAACCTTGTTTTAATAGTGCACCATATACGAACCATATACATGATGATAATGGAAATATTCGATTACTATCATCTTTACATAATTTTGCTTGTATATAGATAATAAAATAGATTATAGGACCAACGACTAGTAGTGATAATAATATTAAAAGCCATACGGGTAATGTGAATGGTGCTAAAAGACCTTGTCCTTTTGCTGATTCTTTTGGACGTTTCATTAATACAAACCATTGACCAGTATCGAGACTTGGTGAATATGAAACATAATCATTATATTCACGTAAAACTGGCAGAAAGGCCGCCGATAAATTCGCCTCCTTCAAGAAACAACATATAATACTTTCAGGGGAAAGAAAATTGAATAATCTTACTTTATTTTTAAGTAGACTTAAAACACCATCCTCTTCCGAACCCCATATATTTCGTTTTGGTACAATTACTGTATAATTGAAATGGAACTTTTTCCGCAAAATATTGAGTAAATCAAACGCCACACCGGTACCAATGCGAGTATTTTCACGATCAAGTCTCGATCCGCTCAATTTTTCATTCTTTCAATCCGGAAAAAGATCAATAAATATTACCAAACAAACCAAAAAAATATCGAAACAATTCCCTCCCAATACTACAATACTTACATTCAGTGTTGTTACAATTAGATTTTTATTTTCTAAATCCTTTGCTAATTGAGTGAACATTAATTTAAAAGTGGACAATTCTTCTTCAACAATCAATTCTGACGAATTAGCCGAATCATAATAATCGTATAAATCAAAATTGAAACTGGTTGAATTTAAATATAAACTTGCCAAAACAATCTCGATTAGACCCATTTATGTGGTGGTTTCTTTTTTACACCACTTGGCATTTTTCAGGAAAATCGTGTGTGTACATCAAGTGTACACGATTTGTTTGACACTGAACTGGAAAAACTGAAAAATATTGTTCATATTTATACGCATGTCATGTCGTTTATTCTAAGAAAGACAACAAAAAATAATAATAATCAAAATTGTCTGTAAATTAAGGGTGGAAATTCTAGATTCACAACAAATGTTATATGTTTTTGATAAATTGCTTATCTCTAATAATAATAAAATTGGTTTTAGATTTTTTCCTCCATAAATGTTCAATATGTATATATGGTTGATATGTGGGGGTAGTATTTTATTTTGTAGTAAATGAGGGTAGTAGATAATGGTGATGGTAGTTTATGATTATTTTCAAGGTTAATATAGAGTGATTCTTATCAATCGATACTTAACATTAAATAAATTACCATTGAATATTTTTCTGTGATAGTCACTTTTTTTACTTAAAATTACAAAAACGACCTAATCTATTTTTTTTTAATATTTCGTTATTGCGTTTTTGCATATTTAATCTTATCAGAATACATATTTCGCTTTGTTTTTCTGGAATTACAAGTTATGTTTGATAAGTTCTGGTATTTTTCTTATCAATATAATAAGTATAGTAGAGTGTTGATTACGAGGAATCACTTATCCGGATCATTCGAATCATTGCTTTGTTTTTCAGCGGTTGCAGTGTCATAAGGGTGTAAATACACGGGAACCTTCCCCCTTTCTCGCTCTTAAAATAAAGCTATCGTTTTTGCTTTTTTAGAAAGAAAGGGAGATTAGGGAAGTAAACTCTGTCCGTGTATGTGTACCTTAAGAGTACATTCTTTATTTTATGTAGGCCTATAGTGAATAAAAGGAAACAATTTTTAACATTTATTCATTAATACTAGTCTACAGTTATCCCCTTTTAGGAGGTCGGAACCACAACCCGGGTGTGTGGGGTTGTCAGCCACCCACACGATACAATAATACGAAATACCATTTTTCTCTTATTTAATGATAAAATATCATCAACTTTAGCTGTACCGCTTTTTTTCTAAGATCTTTAGAATCGGTTTATAGATTTTTTCAATTCGATGTTTACCCGCATGATAATCAGCATGATTAAGTCCTGTAATTTTCAATTTTCCATATCTAGCTTCTTTTGGTAGTTGTTCATATAAACGTTCTATACCCTAAAAACACATTCAAATCATAAAACGAGTAAATAATAGTGTGGTCCAAATGAAAATGGGATTTGATTGTTGTTAGCGCGTATTCAGGCAAACAAATGGGGCTTGTTTATCCCCACTCAAATGGTAGGAGCAATCACGCAATTTCTCACCATTTGAGTAAACTAGGGTAAACTAGCCCCATTCTAATCAATGAAACATTTCGATCCCCACCGTTTTGGAGGACTGCGGTGCTACTTGCCACAAGGGCATTGAAGTGTTACACCACCTATTAGACAGGCGGGGGGATGGAAATGTCTTATTGCCACTTTCAATTGAAGCACTTGAAAAACACTTGTACATACTTTGACATTGCAAACACTATCATCTGTACTATAAATAAAAAACATTGGTATTTTAATATTATTTAAAGGATACAATGGTGGTGTTGGTTGATTATAAATCTCCCAATTTTCTTCTTCACCATAATCATACATTTGAAATTTGCCACTTGTTATAAATTGTGCGTAATGATAAATGGTTTTCGTTGAAAATTCTGATAGTGCTATTCGTAGAAGATTATCCAAAATTTCCTAAAAGTATTGCATTATTTCATTTTATCTTTCTGTTTTGCTGTTTATTCTGATAAATACTGGATCCATTTCGTTTGGTGTGTATCCAAAAATAATCGAAAATAGCCAAATTATGTGTGACTTAAATGGATAAATATTTGTAACAAATCGCACAATTCGTATTGGAATTGAATGATAACCATTAATACTATAAATGCCAACACTGTCCAATATTATCTTAATAATTCTCCGATAGTTTGCTAATGTTATTACAGGACTTGTTGAATTTTGTATATATGCCGTTGGTGCTGTCAAAATCATTAAATCAATTGCTTGATATGCTTCATCAGGATGTAGAGCCGAATAAATTAATCCACTTGTTGTTGACATTGAATGTCCAATATAAATAATTTTTGAAGAATAATTTGTTTTATTTCGTATAAAATCAATAACTGATTTATGATCATAATAACCCATCTCATGAAAACTGAAATTCCAAAATTCCGGATTATTGATTGATAGATGTATATGTTTTTTTGAATAAAACGTGCCACGGTTATTCGGCATCCAAATATCATAACCAGCACGCCAAAATAAAAATGCTACAATTTTCAAATTTATGTACTTAATTTAAATCGAGCAAAAAAAACACGTAAAAACACAAACCTGTCGATTGATTAAATTGACTTTCCCAGATGATTGCATCCGTTGTTAAGGGATGTTGCAATAAAATTATCCCTTTTGGTTCCGGTCGTGGTAAACGGAATATTTTCAAAATATAACCATCGTCGGTTACTACTTCATAATTTTCAATGATTCCGATATATTTTCGCGCAATTTTCACCTAAAATCTATCAGAATTAGCTTGATCTCTTTGAAGGGTAGCCGCTAAACGTACAACATCTTTTGTTATAATTTCTTGTGCGTTAATAAATAATAAAATATTTAGAATTTTATAGACAATTAGTAATAATTTCATAGCTTTTTCAAAGTATTGCCACTTAACACTTACCTTGTTTGCTTATTATTAGTTATTTGAGTTAATTTTCTCTAATTTAATTCCAGCGAAAGTCCAATATTGACTAGTTGTACAAGGTTGATAAGGGTTTTTTACTATTGAAAAAATTGTTTTTTTGTGGAAACTTTGATAAAAATGGCAGTATATCAACAGGACTGGACTGGCATACCTTGGCCCCGGGGGAATTTACAAGAAAAGAAGACATCTCTTCAGATGATGATCGAACAAAAAATTCTTAAAGGATTATCGGTGACTCCTCAAATGCTATTTGGCCTCCAAAACCTGATTGGCCCCCGGGGGAAGTCTCCTCATGTCACCCCTGCCCAGTCCGGCCCTGTATATCAATCGTATTTACCTTGAAAAACCATGTATAATGAAAATTGTGCATTTTATCACGAATTTTCTAGTTCAAGATTATAATAATTAAAAAAAAACAGGAGGAAGACACGAAATAATCTCTATTTGTAGATCTTTATTTCTTGGATCAACTAGATAACAATGAGTTTTTTTTAATACAAATTACAATAAATGTAACAAAGTAATTATAACAATTAGCATATAATTAAAACTAGTCGTATAATGACCTTTGGATTCGGCGTATTGTCGTGTTTTACAATAATAATTTAAATTAGCTCGAGGTCCTATACAGGCACTATAACTGACAACATGTGCTAAATAATTCTGTTCAATAGTACCATGAATTAATTTCGAACCGGGTCCTTTTGCAAAAACAGCCACATCTTCACCACCGTGTGTTTCTGAATCTAATTGATATGTAGCCATATGTTGGTATTTTGGATCCACTAAACGATTCACATCATTGCGTACATCCAACCATGGTCCAAGAATTGTCGTCTGATTATTATTTAAAAAATGATAAGAAAATCCCGGGCCATTAGCGTATGTTAGCGTTAATCCCGGTTTCATATCATTATCAATATCATCAAGACCATAACCAAGTATATCATTGCCACGACGTGCATAACCATTCAGTGTCATCGCATGGGAATGATCGGCTGTTACAATTATCAATGTATCATCGCTTGTATGATTTAATGCAAACGAGATAGCTTCTTCGAATTGTACAGACTCTTCTAATGCTAAACGTGCATAATTATCATGATGACCATGATCAATCCGGCCACCTTCTACCATTAACACAAACCCTTCAGGATTTTTCTGTAGAATTTTCAGACCTTTTTCTAACATTTGTTTCAAACTAGGTGTACCTTTTCCACTTTTATCACGTAATAATTCGTATGGTACATGACTGGCATGGAATAAACCCAACAAATAGTCACAATCATCCACATTAACATTTTCTAATTGTTCGTTATTGACCACAAATTGTGCTTTATCCGATCTATGATTATCTAACCATAATTGTGTTAAATTCCGATTATCTGTACGTATACATGTATCTGTTTCATTATAATTGATAAAACCCATCTGTTGGAAACCACCACCCATGATAACTTTAAAATTGCTACCCGGTGTATCTTCAACTAATTGCCGGGCAATATCTTTACAATTTTGACGAACTGATAATGGTATTTCACTATCACATTCCCATTCACGAAAATTGACATGAGCATAAGTTGCTGCTGGAGTTGCATGTGTGATCCGTGTCGTTGTAATAATGCCTGGAATTTTATTTCGAAAAATGTACAAATCTCGATTGTTTTTGGTAGTTTTTGGAAATATTAACCTGTCGATTTATTGGCCCTTTGTGCCCATGTCATGATCGATTCTAATTTACTCTCTTCATAGATTTTCTTGTCGAAAAATGTTATATTTGATTTAACATCAAGACCGATTACTTTATAATTAGTCTTAACACCTGTATAATATATAAGACAAAAGATTAGTATTTTTGATAAAAAAAATTTGATGGGTCTGAGTAATTAAATAATTGTGGCTTTTTTTGGGGTACCTGTAAATAGAGCTGTAGCCGTTCCAGCCGAATCAGGTACTTGCATGTCGACATTATAAGTCTAAAAATTTTGATCGCCCCCATATACAAATTCTTTTTTTTTTTTAGGTAAAGTTTTACTTACCTTCACTAGGGCGGTGTGCGGAAAATCCTCGTAGACTAAATTGTAGTCTTCACCACTTTTATCTGAGTAGCGTTGTCCTTTGTAGATACGTGTTGATGTAATTGTTGATATACCCATACCATCACCAACGAAGAATATCACGTTTTTGGCCACAGGTGCTTCGGATTCTTGTTGCAGTTTTAAATTACGCTTCAATGTGTTCTCGGCAGTTTTGTACCAATAATTTTGATCTAAATTTGTACAAAAAAAGCTTAACATTTGGCAAAAAAATGCAAAATAGTTCTACCTTCCAGTAATAATTTTTCAATGGGAGTAGGATCGTAACTCTTAAACTCTGTTAATGAATTGAAAAAAATAATAAAAAAATTCAAATTAATTAAGAAATTTCTTACGTTTCTGATTGGAATCGACTACAACAGCCGATTCACCAGTTGTTGTTAGAAAAATTACCGAAATAATTGAGAATAACAACATTTTTTTTTGTAGAATTCTAGTTGAGACAGATATTTCTAGTATACTGCTACTAAATCTATCTTGCAACACAGTTTAAATATGACTTTGTGAAGTAGTTTATGACTAGGAAGGATTAATTTTTATTAATTATTTTTCAACTAAACAAATCTTAGTTTTAATTGATACATGCACTGAATTCATGATTTAATGAAATCTTTATTATGACAATAATCCTGTAGATTTATCGATAATTATAATTCTTCCTTATACAGGATGAATTTTAATTAACTGTTCTTAAATAGATTTTCTAAACAATCTCCTAGTTCACAAAACAATGAACCTTCTATTTTATATTACAAGTTCGATTCTTGGCAGGACCGGATTGGCGTACTTTGGCCCTCAAAGACTCATTGACTCTGGGGGAAATCTCTCCATATCCTCGCTTGTCCAGTTCGGCCCTGATTCAAGGCTTATTTTATTTTAAATATTGTATATTTGAAACCGGAGTAATAGACTTTATACTGAACGTCCCAAAAGATTCAAGCCCACTAAGCAGTTGTATAGGACCGCCGGAAATCCGGGGCGACAAAATCGGTTACTATACAATTTAATGTTACAAATAGGTATGCATAATATTAAGGAAATTTCAAAAAATCAGGGCTAGAGATGGTAGGGACGCCGACATACTCAGAGTAGGTCCTTCAATTATTGAAACATATTTGATGGAAAACAACCTATCCGAGGAATTCTAAAGAACGTCTTTGTCTCCGTCTCCATCTTCGTCATCTTCGCTTGATGACTTTTTTGGTGGTGGACGTCCGTACGGACTTGGCGATTTTGATGGACGTCTTTACGGACGTGCTAGCTCTGCCCACATGGCTGTTTTGTAGTATTTTTCCCCTTGTTAACCACGTTTTAACCGCATATGTCTATCCTTATTTCTATCTCTATCGTCTATGCTTATCTACTATTGGCTGAGTTTGTCAACTGTGAATGGGTGGGGAGAAGACGAAGGTGAAGAAGATTGTTACGATGACGAAGACGGAGACGGAGACGAAGACGTTCTTTAGAATTCCACGGTATTTTCTATATTAATTGAGCCGGAAATTTGCGGGACATTGTGTATCTGTTAACTAAACAGCTTAAATTAAGCCCTTTGATTAAATTTTTATTTAATTGATTATATTGTAATGAGTCTATAATATTAAGATTATAAATTTTTTGTAGACACCAGATTTTTTTTATTTTGATTGTTAAAACCTATTTACATTTTGATTATTTGTGCTCTTTGCCTCTCTTTTTTTTTGTTTTTTATTTAATTTTAAATCAACGTCAAGTTAAATATTGCGTAAAGTTTCGACAGAAAAGTACAATTCTCATTGGTTTTCCAACAAATATAAAATAGACAGCACGTGGATAGAACCATATATGTATACCCCTTGTCCCACCGAAGTGTCCACTCAATTATCTATTGATTCAAAAACTAACGTAAAATAAAGCCGGTAGGGGCTGTTTATACATGTTAATGATCATTAGCGTCCACACAGCGTATTTGATATCCTTGTCTGTCCTATGTCACAGCGATAAGGTGGTACTGTCGACACCTGATTCATTTGCTTAATGATCATTACAGGCGGTGTATGAACAGCCCCTAAGTTTTTATTTGTAATGAATAAAGTTCTACAGGATAATGGAGTTAACAGAAAGGATAACGTGCAAGGATTTAGCTACAATTCCATAGATGGCGTTTGAATGAAATAGGTAAATATTTTGGAAGATAAATATATTTATTGATATAAAAAATCTTTGGAATGGTAACAAAATACTCCTAATAATAAAAAAATAATTTTCAAAAAAATTTAAACATTATCGTAATATTGTTCCTCGCCATCAGCTTGATTGTTTATATTTGGAGGACTGTTACGTAAATATTTTAAGGATTTGCACAATATAAAATATAACGAAATCATATTAAATACTGCAAATAAAAATTATTAAAAAAAATTAAAATATTTCAAAAAAAAGGACTATCTTACATAATAGAAGTGTCACGAAAACAGCTTTAAATGCGGTATCATTGTAAAAAAAATTACGTGATCCACATAAATCACCAATAACACAGGAAATTATAAGAATAATTTCGAAAATTTTCCATAAAATCCACGGTGTATAATGTTTTCGATCACCCTAAAAAAAAAATACGTATCGTAAAAAATATGATTTTTAGTTGAAAAGAAAAATTTACAATACTCATTCCCCAATATAATTCATAACCAACAGACGCTGATATCAGTAAATAAGCCAATATTATTAAACTGGCAAAAGAGACATAAGTAAAGAAAACACTGCATATAAAATAAACGGAAAATACAGAAAGAATCTAAAAATAAAAATTAGGTTTTTTATTTGACAACACTTTAGGGGTCGATATATGTGATCATTACCAATCCGAATATTGGAGCGCGTATATTGTAACTCCTTCGATCTGTTGGGAAATGTTTATTATAGAATGACACCAATTTAATATATCTATAA
>JAZBHA010000142.1:0-26369 GCA_037464855.1 Iselma pallidipennis | reverse complement strand
TTTTGTTTTATAGACCAATACAATATAGTGCCATTGTGGTATTTCCTTGGTTCAGTATAATAAAATTCAACCATTAGGTGAAAAATAGATATATGATGTCCTGAAAACCTGTAATTTTGTATAGATTGGTAACAAAAAAATTGTTTTTTTTGTTGTTTAATTTACCATTGTTGATTGACAATTAAAATGTTGTATCGATTGTCACAATTCTATGAAAATAGGAAAGTCTAGTATCTCTTCAGTTAAACCGAATGCTGCCCATACGTATAAAATTGTCGTTTTTGGAGCAATTGTTGCTTCCAACCTATCGGTAGTGCTGAAAAAAACGAAAATTGTTAATCAACTCGAATTAGATCAGATAAGTGAAATACTTGATCAATTGCAAACAGATAAAAACTTCATTTGTGAAAAGCTGTACAAGCATACTGATGCTGTTCAAGTCATTGAAAGTCGCCAAACATCTGGAAAATAAAGCTGAGGATCACACATTCTACCTGGCACGTACGATACTTGAAATTTAAAAAGCTCATTTAACATCTTGAAGTTCTTTAAAAAACGTCTCTCTTTTATGGAATGAAAAGCATCTATTGGACATTTGTATCTATGGCCTGCCTTGCAGGCACTGCTTCCTCGAAAGTACAAGATAATAGCCTTATCTACAGATAGCGCCTACCCGAGTCTATTCGGGCATGGGCTTTTCTGCCGGTAATACTTGCCCGAATATATGCGGGCATTATCCTTAAGGGGTTAGGCAACATTTATCCTTAAAAATGAATATAACTACACAACGTTTATAAAATCTGATAATATAACGTCCCAAGTTTATGTTAAAACTTAAAAATTATTATCCTAATTTAATTATCTAGATATTTTAACCGTTATTTTAGTTAAATTCATTATTAGATTTTAATCTACTAACAAAAATTATGAGTAAAGATAAGAGTAGGTGAGGTTTTCGTTATAAATCAAACAAAAATTGTCTGAAATAGTTGCTTTTTTTTCAGCTCACTGAAAACTGAAAACTGTTCATTATTCACGTTGATATCCGATCAAAAAATATAATATTTTTCCCAACAATCTGATAAAACAAAAACCTCGTTTTTATTGATGTCTCACAACGACTCACATTTATGTTAACCATTTTTTTTTTTTGGCTTCAATCATTTTGAAATCTGACAAGCAACATTATTCCAACAATAGTCAACAATACTACTCGCTTTTTTTTTAATGTACAAGTGAATTGCTACAATTTTCAGGAAAGAATAGAAGTAGAAGACAGCAGTAATTTGAGATTTGAGCTTTTCGAGGTTTTTTTTTTCTAAGGGGGTGCTTTGTGCTTTTAAAGAAAAACGTTCTATAATATACTTACTCGAATAGAAAATTATGATGTTGGACAGATTCCTTAATATCCCGTTGGCAACGTTTCAAATTTCCATCGTTTTTTACATGTTCGAAATTAATGTAACGTATACGATCAAATAAAATACGAAATTTTATTGAAAATGAACCAACAAATAATTCAATTGGTAAACAATAAATTGTTAATGGTAAATTATTAAAAATAATAACCATCGGATATGGTATTTTACAAATAATTGGTAAATCTCCTGAATTATAAGGACGTAGAGACAATACTAAACACGATAAACAACCAACAATATAATAAACATTTTGTAGTTTCTTTATTGATGATAAGTCTTGCCAGTACCAAATTTTATCAATTTTAATAAACATTTTTTTAATTTGTTGTTTTTTAAATAAAAGTGTCAATAATGTGGGACAACCCTGAAATTATTGATTTTTCTATTTTCTAGAGAGAAAAAAAATAAAAATTTTCAACTTACAAGTGACGATAAGTCGATAGCTTCCATTAATCTTGAGAACAATAATTTCAAATCAATTTCCTCTTCAACAATCCACAAAACCGTCAAATATGAAACTGCAATTGCACTAAAACCGATATAAAATAAACGGTAAATTTTAACTGTTTCCAATGGATAAATCCGAAGATATTTTATCAGATTTTTATGATTTTCAATTGTTGCATCCATCATTGTTCTTTCAATTGTGATTCAATGCAATCTGAAGTGATTATAAAATTATCGGATTCATCAACAGCCCCTTTTATAAACCCCCGTTTGTCATGTAAATTATTAATCAACACTAATTATTTTTTTTTTGTGTTGTAAAAGAGCATTGTTAATTACTGGGTGGTATAATTAAAAATTCACCCCTTTGAATAGTGTGCCTTTTTTTTCGGTTTCCACCACCACTAATAATATAGGGGGTGTATTTTAAAATTTGAATCAATAGAATTTAAATGATAATCACGATAATCACGATTTTCCTTTTAATAATCAACTTGAACAGTTATTATTTTTAATAATAATTACATATTGTAATGGATTTTTGAGGAATTTATTGTCTTTCCCGACAATTTTATCAAATAAACTATATTGATAAGGATCTATACATTTAGAAAGATTATTCCCTATAGACCCCTAACTCTAATTTCTAGATTTGACTATTGGGAAATATCATGAAATTCTTGATTATTAATTGAATGAATAGATTTTGGCTCGTTTGCAATATTTCCATTCCAAAATCTTAATTAAGCTTTATTAAAACTTGTCTTTTTTTAACGTTTTTATTTTGAGAGAAGCGACAAAGTTTGGATTTATTAAATCAGCGAGGGGTCATAAAAAAATAAAACATAGAATGTAGAAAGAACAGGAATAATAAAAGAAATCGCGTGATAAAATTTTTATTTATTATCAGTAATTTAAAATGTATAAATATGTATTTTAGATGTTTTATGTGGAAAATGATTTTATAAATGTAGGCGGAAAAACAACATGTCACGATTGTCGTTTTTCTATTTCTCATAATCTACACCTATGTAATATACATTTTAAATTATAAATTTACACACTTATCATATGGAAAAAGCCGCAGTAATCCCATCTGGTATAATATTAATAACTTACCTACTTCAGAAAAAAAATCAAATAAAGAAAACAGAAATTGAAGAAGTTTAATTAACAGTTGTAGGTACATATTTCATTTTAACAAGAACGCAGAGATAAGTTCATGTTTTAAATTAATTTTTTCCAAATACATACCTATCAAACAAATCCGAGATTCTCAAGTTTTTAAAGATGGAAAAAACATGAAGCAATTTTTTTAATTGTCATCGTAATCCCTTAGAACAGGGGTGGCCAGCTTGTCCGTCCTTGATATCGACTTTCTTCACATAAGGTTAGTCGCGATCCACCTATCAAGTTCGCGATATGTAACATATTCAAACTCTTGTGCTTATTGTTAGCGACGATGGGGTGGGGCTACACGTGTAGCGGCAATCGACCAAAGATCGTTTTGCGATCGGCCTGTTGGCCACTCCTGTCCTAAAAGACTTAAAGTGACTTCTATCTATTAGTCGTTTCAGTGGAAATAACAATAAACAAGTAAATCAAGAAAGACTATATCAAGTAAATTAATTCTATTTGTTGTATTTCAACTAGAAAATCTTGTAATAAATTAATAGGATAATGTTGTAACTTGAAACAGCTATCTTAATTGAGATTTACAGCATGATTTCACATTGGAGGTGTTGGAATACTTATCATTACTATGTTTATAATCTAAAGTTTCCATTAAATTTAATCAAACAACTTCCAGCTAAATTCCTTGCTTGCTTTTTGGCAAAACATGGTGGAAGTGGTTGGTGGTGGTTGTTGGGCAAAAGGTTCAACAATAACAACAACAAAACCACCACCATCATACTATCCAGAATAATGTTATGGTATTATCTGTTTATATTCGATGTGTAGATTGTATTTGTATGATAATGCCAAACTGTAAATCATTATATAAAATTAGTATTATTATTATTATTATTATTACCGATGATAATTCTATTACAGTTAATAATAATGACAGTAAATATATAAAATATTTATGCATAATTGATGGTTAGATTATGGATTTTCATGAAGAATTATTCATAGAATTTTTTTGTTTGTTCTGGTTACATTACATTACATGAAATATAATTATGGAAAATTTGATTTTGTTTTCTGTTTTTCATTTATATTGAAATATCAACAGATTTATTCATGAATATCCTCGGCGTTCACTCATCAAATTTGGCTGATGAAGACCATTTCTTTACTGTATATAGGGTGTCCCACCGAAATTTAACACTCTAGTCCTCAAAACTAACGATAAGACCCTTGCCACACGGCAAAAGTAAATTGTGATTTAACGACAAGGTCAATTACAATTAACCAACGCGCAAGGCGGAGAAATGTCGTAGATTGTCATGGTATGCTGAGTTTGTATGCCATGTTTTTAGATGCTGCGCATGCGTCGTTGATATAATTTGGCTAAATAGAGTTCTGAATAGCCAATTTACTAAATAAAGTTTCACCGGTCATTAATTGAATATTGTGTACTATCACACGGCAAATTGAGAACCAAGGTAATTACGGTCTTGGATAAATTACAATTTATTTTGGCCGTGTGACAGGGGTCTAAGAAACAAACCCAAAAATGTAGATTGTTTAAAAAGCGGTAAATAAATAAAACAATTGCAACTAAAAATGCTAGAATAAGTGAGACAATTTTTGGTGAAACAGCCCATAATATGGATAGAATTCAATCAAATCTGTCTTGTTTAATATTTCATATATGTACAGATGAATGTAATTAAAGAAACAACAAAATAGAATTCCGATAATTGAAATGAATGAGTCTATAAAGACAGGTAAATTGAATTTGTAATTATGATGCAACCGCTATCTAACACTATCTCTCTATTGTTTGATATTTCCAACACGATTTCGACGACATACAAATAAATAATTCAATTTAAACTAAATTAGGATTAAATATTGATGAAACCGCCAAACAATATAAGTTACTTAGTTCAGTATTTGGTTAAAATTTCAAATAATATAACTAGTTCAGGAATTCTTTTTCCTAATCTAAAAGACGTTATTATTGGTGTAAATTGAGTTGTAAAAAGTTGTTAATTTTCCCACTTTTCAAATATAAAACTTGCAACACACAACTGAAACTCAATAATCGTCAAAAGTCGAATAAATGTCATTATATATTTCATAGGAAATTCTCTAAAAACGAAGCACTTGTTAAGTTCTAAAGGGTTCGAAACAATTATTTCGTTATCGAAGAAGCAAATGATATTTCGTCTAATTATAACCTACACTTATCTGTTTTTTTTTTACCTTGTTTGTAATTATTTGTTAGTTGATGTTTTCTGAAAAAAAAATCTCATAAAGAAGTTTCATACCTAGACGAGGAGTTTCATCAAAAGTCAAAAGGTTATAATCGATGAGGCTAGGTTGAAGGCCTCTAGTCAAGTTCAACCCACATCAAATTATTGGCTACCTTATCGGTATTGGTAAAATGATAACGCTGGTCTAGTAAATCTATACTGTTAATTAAAATTGTACTGTGACTTGTTTGTAATTTTTCTTTTCTGGTCGTTGATATATGTACCTATTGAAGAGTGTTTAATTGAACTTTTTTTTTTTAAAAAAAAACGTCAATCTCAATTTTAATTAATCGTAAAGGAAGCCAGATTAAAATGCCAATTAACTATACCTACCCTGAACAAGGAAAAAAACAACAACAACATCAACAAACATCGATCTTGATTTCAGCAACATCAACCTTGTAACTTGATAAATTACTGAATGAAAATTTCCAGGTATATTTTCAATTCAATCATAAATATTATTATTTTATGAAAATATAAACGTTCTGAATATTAATTAGAATTTTATACAAATCAAAACAATAAAGGGGAAATTTTCAAAAATTTTCAAATCATAACAACATGAATATTATATTGAAATCTCTAATTAAGTTACTTAATTCAACTCGGTAAAGGTAAATAAATTGTAGGTCACTTCCTTAATTAATTATTCATTTTACAGGGTTTTTGTTTGTTTTTAAATCAAGTACCGTTGATTTACGTAATATTTTATCGTGTAAATAGAACAGAAAGTCAAAAACTGTTCCTAAGATAAGGTGTTTAACAGTAAGCACTGATAAGGCAGAGTATGTGTGTGCTTGGAAGTAAAAGCTAATAACGGTGAACTAACTTAGTTCAACTAAGTAAGGTCTATATTGCCGCTATCTGGGATTCGATTATATAACAGATGGAATCGACAGGATGTGGGTGACAAAAGTATAGAGAGAATAAAAGAGCAACGTCAGCGTTTGAATATAATCAGATAACGTCTTAGAAAATACACATTCAAACGTGGATCTAACTACCCAAAATGTGAAAATTTTTCTTCGTCTTTTCGTATACATATAAAGTTTCTGTCTTGATATAATTTAGTATAAACGGTGATCCAACAAGTAAAATTAGATAGTTAGCAAAAACATCCAAAGCTAGCTAGCTACTAGTATAACTGCCACCACTATCTCCATCACACAACCATGAAAATTTATCTCGTGTCTTAGACGTCTGCAATTCGCTTTGTTGTGGGTTGTTTTTTGTGGCCAGTCGGCTTCTAAATTCTATCTAACTTTTTTATTGTCTTGTTTAGAAATACCTGGCGGAGAATGTGTACAGAATCACTATTCAAAATTCTACAGAACAGACTAAAACCATTAATCTTCCAACTATTTCATAACATGCCAATCATACAAGTAAATGAATCTTTTAACGACATTTTTTTCAGCTCAATATATTTCTGTCTAAATGTTTAATTATTTTGTTGTAAATTCATTTAATTATCCCCCTTTTGTGACTGGTTTCTGTATTTAGATTGTTTTTAAAGTGAAAATGTAATTACGAATCCATTACATTAGTGGTTTAAAATGGATATTATCGTTTTTAATTAATTTTTTCTACTGTGTACCTACATGAATTTCCGGTAGAATTTTTAAAGAAAATTTATGAATCCATTCGGTGTATTATATTGTCAATTTCCTAATTGATGGTGAACATCATGTTTTATCAATTAATTATTGTTGTATTGATTCGAAATCACGTCGTCCTGTTCGAAAGAAAGAAGATTGAATAAAAAATCGTTTCTCATTAGAAAGTACCAGAGTAACACAAGATTGGGACGAGAAAGGAAACATTGAAATGACGATTGCAAGGACAAAACGTCGAACTCTCTTGAATTCAATTTAAATAAATAAAATCTCACTGTCTTTGTTGCCGCTTTTAAATGAAATATTACGGATTCTATCTAACACGCACAGTACAGCACAGCACAGTGTATAATTAAAATATAAATAGAGATTTAGTTGATATTAATTAAACATCTGTTTTGATTATGTTTCAGGTACAGAATCAAAGGATGCGTACAATAACGAATTTGTTCCTGTTAAATTTAGCCGTTTCTGATCTACTTCTAGGTGTATTATGTATGCCATTCACATTGATCGGTACATTATTAAGGAATTTCATTTTTGGAGAGTTTATGTGCAAGCTGATACCGTTCCTACAAGGTAAGTTCCATCATAAATTTCATATTCTTTATAAATTGCAAAAATGTCTACCATATTTCCAGTACCTATATATATTTTAATAAAATAAATTGTTGTTGAAACAGATCAGTTAGAAAGTATAGTGTTTTAATTTAGAGAGACAGACAGACAGACAGGCAGAAAAAGATTTACTGAAATAAAAACGAAATATTTCAACATGACAATAAACAATAGTACAGTCACTTGTTGCTTAAATGGAAATTATTATGGTTGATGAAAAGTATAGAATAGAAGATGAATGGCTGCTTGGGAATCTTTTGTAATATTCTCTCGAAATAAATTTCCTATTCTCTACAATTTTTTTGTTTCCTGTTTATTTGAATAACGTCACTGGATTTTTATTAACGATCTTTTCGCAATAAAATTGATAAGATCTTAAAATTAGTATGCTATCCAGTTGTTAGGAAAAAAAATAGGAGCAAGTTTAATTCTCACACATAGTAGGTACACTTCTCTATTTCATATTCTATAACTTTATAATTAATCGACAAACTTTAAAATGTATTATTAAATGTGATATGTGTAGCTTTTCGCGGTACACAAGTTTCCTTGTAAACTATTTGACTTGCATTACAATGTTGACAGTTCTTGGAGGGAATTTACATCAATTCAACAAAATTCCGAAATAGAAAAGACTTGTCAACATTTCAAGCAATAAATATAATTTACAATCATCCATTAGGTACGGCTTCTTATATAATGTATTTGTAATAATTAATAGCAACGATGAGAGTATACAAATCTTTTGAATAAATACCACGTAATTGAAAGCTACCGTTCCTTTGGAAGATCGCCCACATTTTTTCCGCGTTTGTTAATAATAATCGTTTCCAATGTATACCTATACGGTTGTCAGTTTTCAATTTCTGTCTCTTATAAGATTTATCTATTGACTTAAGCTTTCTTCTTTCGTTCTTTAGTAAAGAGAAGAAAATAAAAATCAGGCTTGACATTTTTAGAGTTTTTTTTTTGTGATCAAACAAACAAGTTGATGTCTCTTAAACTACATAATCTGTTCTGTGAAATTTGACTTAAGTTAATTATAATGTTAACTAGAAAGTTTGTTAATTTATCTATTAGATTTAAAGTTTGAATGTTTTTACTGGAAATGGTGAATAAATAAATATTGAACGTTAGGACTCGAGAGATATTAAAATGAAATGATTATCATTTTATATCGAATGTTATCGAATATCAATAAAGAAATACTATCAGTTATTTTCTATCGTTTCATATCGTTTCTTTTTTATGTGCCAAGGCGTAAGTTGTTGGAATGTAGAACATACGTCTATTATTTTCTAGTTTTTCTTTCAATTTTCGTTCTAAAAATGATTCTTTATTCTCTTTAATTTGATAAATTTCATTGAAAACTTCCAGGAAAAGAATAAAATCAATAGGTATGTAAGTATTAATATTTCTCGCCCGGCGCCTCCACCAATTTTTTGCTCACTGAATTGATGTATTGTCCCCCGTTTTTGTTGTGTATTTTGTTCTAATTTGCTAAATTCAAGAATTTAAGATTCTTAACAATGACGATAATTGATGTGAACTTTCAAGAACTTCCAAACAGATGACAACGGATTAATTTCATCAGAGCATAATAGAGCTTTAAGATTTACGTCATATCGGATTTCTACCAATTTAGTGGAAATAATTCAAAACGATTACTCTCGTTATAAAATATACACAAACACTATAGAAAAGAATTTTGTATATAAATAAGTAAATTTACTGAATATTGATCAGGTTTTTTTCTATTGAAATCATTGGTGTTATTTATAGATTTCTAATAATAATCGATCGATTATTGTGGTTGTTGTTGGGAGCTCCTTATCAAAATCTTGGAATTTGTGCCAGTATTGTTCATCTTTCGATTGTTTGTTGATGTTTATTGTGCCATCTGTTCTTGATTCTATTGAAATTCTAGTCAATAATAGTCCCTTTAACAGAGATTTTTATCCAAATTTGTTATCATTTAATTAAGTTTTGTGATAAGTCAAATTTTGGATAGGTGTTGTTAGATTGACACCAAACTTTATGAATATATAATAGTGCATGAAAATTTATCGAAAATACCGAAACACTAGATATACGGTAAATGTTGCCTGTCCTCTGGGCTTGTTAGATATGAAACGTAGATCAAACAGTCACATCTGAGACCGATTTTAGGGACTAATTTCTAATCAAATTTCCCAAATATTAGGTATTCTGTGTACGAATTTCATTTGTTATTTTGATTGACTGTGAAAACTCATTTAAAACTAAAATTTATTATAATATTCCAACATTTGAAAGTTGACGAATGAAACGATAAATGAAAATTTCATAAAAGCTCCCGTTTACTTTTCAAATAGTGTGTACATAGTAAAGATCCTTCTAGAACTATCTACAATAGAAAATTAAACCGTTTTTAAATGCATAAAATCAGCAGTTTTTAATTGTGAATGGTAAACGACTAGAAAGACTAGAAGAAGGGCAGTGTGCAAAAAATCAAATTAAATATAAAAATATGCTTGCTCCATTTGGAGGAACAATCCGACAAGGATCCGCATCACATTAAGTGATTACATTGTAATACCGAAATAAATCCTCAGCCTTCAAGTTGACCTTTTTTTTCCACCATATCCCTTTCTACAATAAAGCGGATTATTATCAAAAATACTGAATAATTCCATTATTTAATTTCACAAATAAAAAATTACCATTTGTTCATATTTGTAGATGAATTAAAACGAATTTATACCACGAATGATACTGAAAACGTAGGAAATTATGAATCGGTATTCGTATATCTCTCTACTATATTATTGGTGTGACAGTGGCAAAATGCAAGCGATATTTGCATGTTGCATCAAGTGTTCGGTATAATTTATCGTTTTGGATTTTATGAGAGTCTAGAGCTTTAACGCGATTTATGGAAATTGTGCTAACCAACACCGAAACCAAAAACACAGACGGAAAAAAAATCTATATTAAAAAGAGAACGCAGTCAGTTAGGCTATGAAAAATTGGATGTTCAAGTATTAAATTTGACTTGGTTTTGTATTAAACGGAAATCGAGTCGAGTTAGTTGGTTGTGTGGTTGTTGTTGTTGTTGTTGTTGTTGTTGTTGTTGTGTGTTGGTGGTAGTATTAATATAAGTGGTTGCTGTGTAATCATTTCTCTCTCCCCTACGAATCTCATTTTTCAATTCTCTACCGCAATTTAGTTGTTTATTCAAATTTTTCTGTGATTCTTGCAGAAATTTCCTCCATTTCCTCTCTCTCTCTCTCTCTCTCTCTCTCTCTCTCTCTCTCTCTCTCTCTCTCTCTGTCTGTCTGTCTTTCGATCATTATTCACCCAATTTCTGGGAATTATTAAAACGTTTTTTCACACATTCAAGCCTTAAGCTATACTTTTTACAGATAGCACCATCCATCCATCTATTTCCATTGTTCAAAGTATTAAGTTAGAACGAATCCAGATTCTACTCACGTGTCGGTCTGTCTTCAAGAAGAATTAGATGAACAACGATTTTAGTGTGGCGGCGACGGCGGCTACAATCACATACACCATACTACTACTTGTATATTTGATAAAGCTTACAATAAATGGAATTGTTTTGATATAAAAATGACCAAACAAGACTTATTTGTCTATTTTTATGTGGGTGGAGATGGTGAATATTGAAAAGTTACACTTTGTCGATTTACATGAAAATTTCTTTCCAAACCATTACATTGAGTTTTCTAGCTGAATTATGTGACTGTTGTTTTGCAGAGAAAGTGGAAAATAAGAGCACAAGATGAAATATAAATATAAAAATATATTAAAGTTTATAGTGTATATGTATGTACGTATATATATGCAAAGAGGAAAATAGAATTAAACCTCCAAGGTGTTTATTTTCGGTTTCCAGCATTTTATAACCACATTTTTCAAGAAAACCTGCTGAATTATTGATCTCACTTTCCTGAAAATTCTTTCCAATTTTCGATAAAATCATATCAATTTTAATTGCACCACTTGTTGGCAATGAGTAATTAGAGTTGATTATTCCACGTGTTTGAACTTTTATTGTACGGATATGGCATATGTTGTTCTAATTTGGCACTAATCTGCCTAAAACATACTTAGCTTCAAGGTAAATTAAATCGTCGTCTATTTCTATAATAAACCTATTTAGATTTGATTAACGTCAACAATATAATATTTCACATAACACCAACCCCTATCATCCGTGTTTCGATTTTAAATATCGTCTCCTTTCTCGTCAATTTTTTAACAAAACTTTTCTGTAATCCGAAAACCAAACGTATAGCTCAAGAGTGAAACAGCAAACTAATTTATCCTTTAAGAGGATTTAACGAAGCTTTATTCCAACTAGAGTTGAATTTATCGATTTTTACACAAATGTTAAAAACAATTAATTCCATACACAAACACATACTCACACATATATTTTTTGTGTGTGTAGTGGTAGAAATATCACTCCTTTTTCTACGTTCTTTGTTTTCCCCTTTTATTCGTTATTCTCGTATAGTCAAATCTTGAATTCAAGGATAAAATCCAACGATTCGTAAAAACGAATGATGATACTCACGTTTTTCCTTCAACCAAAAAACCAGCCTTTACTAAATGATCTTAAATGGTTTCCACATACTCGTTAACAGGATTCAAGGGTGGTGTGTTTTTGTCTCTCGACGTTCCTTCGCCGTTGTATGTCTTTAATCGACTGTATGTGAATATTTTTGAAGAGACTCTCATATCAAATTTACTCGAGTGTATATATAAATTAGGAAGAGATTGGAGTTTTATGTATATATAGGTGTTTGTTCGTTATGTTTACTCGTCACTGTATACCATCTAAATGTGTATCTGGTGTGGATCTGAGCGATATTTGATGCTGCAGAAGAAGCAAAGCAAAGAAAACATGAAAATCTGGCAGAATAACAACAAGCCAGTATCTCATTAATCAGACTATCGATACAAGAAATAGATAAGAATTTTTAACATTTTTTTTTCTCCTCCTGTGATTGTATTTTATAAAATTGTGTTTTATGAGAAACGTGTCGCCCGGCACTGCCACCAAAATTCGCCGGTAGAAATATGGCCACAAATAGATCTGTCCGGAATACTAAAGAATATATGTAGATGATTTTTTGTATTCTTGTCATAAAATTGCCAGGAAAATTGTTGACAATTTATAATATAAATGGCGGTTGGGAATGGATAGGGTTGGACCGTAAGGATTCGTGTTTAATGAAATTGGAGCTTCTTTTTGACTTTGAAAATTGTTCAAAAAGTTCCTAACAAGAAAATTAATAATTAATAATTAAAAATTACTAATTAAAGCAGTGTATGGAAAATCTGATCTTATTAACTTAATTTATTCCTATGCTTTACACAGCTCCTTGTATATGAACTGTCACCTTGTTATTTAATGAAATTAGATAAGCCTATATCATCATTTGTTCTAAAATTGTGGTGTTTTTTTACATTTTAAGTTCCTAATGGAGAGAATATCGATAATTTTCCCACAATTTTTGTTTCAATTATATTGAAGTTCATCGTTCGTGGAACTATAAAGCAATTAGAGTTTAAGCAATTATTTGTTAATTACCCAATCGTAACACTGTGTTGTCTAGTAATTTTCCAATAATTTTCCACGTGGTTAGTCCAAATTGTTTTGATTATGAAATAAACAATATTTTAATTTCAACAATATTTAATACAGTTTATGGTGAAATAAAATCGAAAACGATCAGTTTCTCTTAGATTTTTTTGTTACTAACTAGTAATTGCATTTAGATTTTCCTTTTTAGTCTCATTTGTATCCGTTATATTCGCTTCATATAGACTCAATAATTGCACATTTAGTGCAATGGAAAATTGTTCAATTTGAGCGGCAATTTCATGAAATGCAATTCTGTTTTTAAAAACACTTAAAACGGTGAATCTAATGGCCTCTAAAAAAAATAACGCTTCATTCAATTATTGTCACATAATAATAACAAAAAGGTCGCTTAATTTCAAACACTAACAGACCTAACACATTAATTAATAAAATATTTGTTTGGTCGGGCCTTTCCATTTGTTTGATGGAGTTTGATGTTCGTTACCACAAACGACAAAATTTGGGATAATCTCACAAATTCCGCTATTTTAGATTACGGGGAGGGATTTGTAATCTTTGATCAAAGGCTTCGAAATTATGTTTTGTGAAATTGTTATCTGAACAACTTTGTTATATACGGACTTGAGAGTTAATAATATTATTACGTTTATCTTACAGTGTCCTTTATTTCCTGTAATTTGCAATCAACTGAGTTACTTCTAGGAACAAACAAGTTTCGTAATTATCCACATGACATACTTGAAAGATTTTACAGTTCTTTTATCCTCTTTACGTGCACAATAAATTTATTAATCCCTCAATATTCTCAAAGTCCAGAAAGACAATGTTCTTAAACCATATTGACTCATGATATGAGAGTTTGGTCTTACATTGAAATTTTCCAGTTGAAAACGTATGAAGCTATAAAGTACACACACACATAGAGGAGACTTTTCTCATTTTAGAATTTTTATATGAATAGCCTGTATTCTAGCCGATATAATACAATGGATCAAATCCGTAGGTACTAAGACATAACGGGCAAAAAACGAGGGCAAAAAATTCACACATATATACGAGAAATGTCTGTTTTGTTTTGATAAAAACCAAGAATATTTGTCAAATTTCACAGACTGTTGATATTGAAAATCTCAAATCGATCCCTTTTCAATTCTAATTTAAAATAAATTAAACAATACCGGAATCTGATGGTGGAACAAAGTTCACCCATTAATCGATTAGCATTTTTTCCTGTTTATGTACAAAATTCTCTAAGAAATTAATTATTTTAGATTCTATCGTTAAAATAAACATAATCACCGAAACAAAACATTGAGACAATGCTGACTTTCTAATTAATTGAAAAAAAAAACGTGAAAAATTGTTTGATTTGTCACAATGTTGGTTATACTGGATACACATTTTTTGGTTGGAAAATTGACGAAAAGTCCCCGAATTTCGTTTCAACAAATTTCGAATTCAATTTATTCCATCTGACACAATGTGTGTTTGTGTGTATGCGTATTTGTGGTAGAGAATTGAGTTGAGGAAATCGTGATTGTATTATCAGAACCATAGGATGCATCGTCGCAACGTTTCAAGTGCATCCTATAAAAATATTCACGTTTTGAGAGAACTTCCAATAGATTTAAAATTACAGTCACAAACTTCATAAAGAAATACACAACAACAACAACCGATTGTGTTTCAGTTTTAAACAAATAGACATACAACAAAATACATGGATGTAGGTATACATGTGTTATAGTCATCTAGTGAAAAACGTCATTTCATGAAATGCCCTGTCGGATCTTACAATTAGTGCTTTCAAAACTATCCGTTTTCGAAGCGTTTATATTTTCAAAGTCGGGTTGAATTCGACTACAAATGCCGGCATTTCATGACATGATGTATTTCACTAGATGACTGTAACACATACATTCGTATATAATTAAAGATAGTTAGACAAGAATTTACGAGACTTGTATTTAATTTATATTATAGTGGTATGTGCTTTGTTATTTGGTTCAAGATACAAACCACATTGTTGACAATTACATCAACAACTTAATTAAGACTCTGACATTTGAGAAAGACATGAAGTTTCTAATGCATGTTGTTGTGATAAATTGATAAAAATTTCCAACCATTGATTATTTGTTAGTAGACAGAGAAATATTAGTAAAGAACTTTAACCTGCCAACAATCATTTTCTACAATAAATGATGATTGTGCTTGCACGTCATATATAAAATAAGAGAATTTCCGTCAAATTTACCGAAAAACAACAACAACAACAAAAAGCAAGACTGAAAAGTAAGTGCAGTGCAGTGTATGAGCTATGAGAGATTTTATGTCAAAAGTTGACACTTTCATATTAAGAACGATCTGGTTGTGGTTTTCAGACGATTTACTTTTCAAGAATTCTACTTTTTGACGTACACGTCTATGTAAAAACCACAAAAAAAATGGTAGAATATTGAGAGGAATTTTTCATCCATAGATTTTTATGATAATGTCGTATTTCTTTAGTAAAATGTTGATTTAACGGACTATAAAAAAAAGACAGTATTTGTTGGAGTTAAACATTATTCATGTGAAAATGTAGTACCCGACCGGCAGATAGACTGTGAATTATATAGTTTTTTTCTTTCCCAGAGACTTGTTCGACGTCTTTCAATCAGGATGTGATTGTACAACTTGGATTTTTCTAAGGAGAAATTACTTCAATTTCTTCCTATTTTCATTACTTTATATTTATTTTAAATAAAAGAACTTTTTCCTAGAAGTAATGACATTTATTATCCAAAAAAATTCTAATTCAACAAAATTGTAGCCAGTTTTTGTCACTTTTCAAATTATTTGTATTATAGTTCTGAAATTACGCCAGAGTTTGACGACTTTGTTTTCCAACCATTGTTGTATTTTATTGTATTGTACGGATTTCAAAATAAATCAGAATATACGGTTTGTAGGCTTCTGGAATTATTTGAGTGATTTAAAGGAAAGCCTCTCTTATTATTTCTGAAATCCAATGTTTCTTTCTTGACACTATTCATTCAGTAGGCGAATTGTTGAATTCAAAACCAGAGATTTTAAATGATGTGCAAAATTCCAGGGGATTTATTAAATTTCCAACATTTTGGCTTAAAATTTAGATCCAGACAATAGGTCTGTTCCAAATACCGGTACAAACTGTTAGGAAAGTCCGAAACAGTCAGACGCATGCGCAGAAGCTTGCCAGCCGTTCGGGAATCGTTTTTCTGGGGTCATTGATCTTGTTGACGGAACTCAAACAATTTGGGATTGGTTTGCAATTAGGTATGTGCAGTAAAAAAGTACAGAAAAAATCCGTGATTAGTTTCAAACTACCGGTTGGAACAAAACTATTATTTTAGCACTGAATGTAGAATTTCATGATTACAATGGTAAAAAATTGAAACACTATTAGAATTCAATTTGTGTTGCTTGTTCTCCAAGAAGCTGTACCCTAAAGGACATTACTGACCGTGTCTAGAATTCAATAACGATATTTATTATTATACCTATTTACATTCTATATGTGTATGTAAGGGAACGTTTTGTTTTCAGTCTTTTCCTAATTCAATAAAACGGTCATATTGGTCCCACCATCTCTCTATACACTACATCTACCACCATTCCGGTTGTCTATTGTATATGTTGACTTTGTTGTTGTTTTTTTTTTTGTTGTCTAGAAGCACACACCAGTGAAAAATACGTTTTTATTAAATCGATTGAACCTTTTCATTCGATTAAACTTAAAATCTTTTCGTTCGGTTTTATTTCAAAACAAAATTTATATGAAAAATCCAATATCGAACAGTAGCTAATCATTAATTAACAATCGATTCTAGTTAGTATCACAGATTTATTGCTAGTATTTTCCGCAACAAAGCCATAATTATATCGATACTGTGTGTAATTAAAGGCACATTTGGTCGTCGGTTTCAATATCGCTTCTGTACTGTAAAACCGTCTAGTTTTATACTTTGTGCAACATAAATCCGATGATAGATTGTTGTTATTGTGAAGTGGAAAAATGTAGAGAGGGAGAGAGAAAAATTTAATTCCGGACAATTTTTCTAATCAGGAAGAATCCAGTGATGCGTGAAAATTCTTTAGATGATGAAGACAGAATTGTTAGTGACATGAGATGACAACAAAAAAGCCAAATATCGTATCAGAAGACTGATAGGAAACTGTGGTTATTGAATTAGTGTTTTAGAATTGTGTAACGATTTCTTCACCCGTATCCCTATTGCAGTCTAATTTCTTTTCCGATAGTTTTCGTACAGGTGGTTGAAAACTTTGATAAAACTGTCTTTGATTTTATATTATAAAAAAAAAGTTTTGCCAACAAATAATTTAAAGAGTAGAAGGATAGGCGAGAAGTATACAATACAAAGATACAGATTTGTTTCAATTTTGAACATCTTCACTGTTTAAAGTAGTGGTTTTGTAGAGATTGCTTTTCTGTTCCATTTTCTTTCATCGTCTGGAGTGTTAATTTCAGTGCAAAGTGTATAGTGAATGGGAACTAATAAAGGACCATTTGTAACGACTACCAGGAGCTTACTCCTCTACTATATGTTAAAACATTTCATTGTATTTACGTGACTTGAACTAGTGGTTCGAGACGAACAATTTTTACTTTTAAATATTTGGGTAGAATTTCAAGAAGGCCATTTAGAAGTAAATGTTGCTTATAAGAAAAAACAAATTGGATAAATTTGGAGAAATGTTAATAAATAAAAAGAGTGGAAAATCTTAAAGTTTTGTACATAAATGTCTTGTACTGACATATATCGGACTATGTTTCATTAAATTCTACTAAATTCTATCAGAAAATGTTTTGATGGAAGTTTGTAAATATTTTAAATTATCAAAAGATCCATCTGTTGAGTGTTATTAAAGAGACATAAATCAGAAAATATCAAAGTCGGTGATTGAAAATATTAGCACGTATCAACTTCAGAGTTGGGAGAAAAAAACAAAACAAAAGTTTTTCCGGACGATATAAATAGAATAAGAAACGAACACAGATGAAAAATTGAGTGAATGAGAGAAGCGAAAATAAATAAATAAATAAAAGAATTTCCTTAAGAAACTCCACTGTAACATAGTGTGTTGAATAAAGTTGAAAACGATAAATTTCTATCATTCTGTTATTCTTACCGTTATTAGGATTATTTTATACAACACAAAGAAAAATTCTTGCAGTCTCTACACGCCACTAAATCATAAGGATAAAGTTTCAGGGGGAGGAATTTTTATTTATATTTGTTAAAACAAGTACCATTTATGGTATCTACCAACGATTAACTCGCCACTATATTCTCATTTACTGTTGTACACTCTCTCATTGTAAAAAACCGAAAAAAAAAACAACAAACAGGACAAAAAGGAAGAGCCTTAGTTGCGATGAATTACCCTCATCTAATGACGCAATTTGTATTCACTCTACAAACACGTAACGAATTTGTTTGTAAAAGATTCAAATGCGTGTCGAGATAATTACCCACTGACAATTTTTGTCCCAATGCCATGGCCCCGAAAGCCACCCCTCCGGCACAACAAATAATCAAACATACTATGTGAACGTAAGCGGAAATAAATCGTTTCTTGATCAGATAGGCTTTCCTGTCTATACCAATGAAATGGTAGTGGAAAAAATAGAAGAAAAACTACCGGATTTCTGTTGTCATTTTGTTTTATCGTTTCATTCTCGTGTCTTATTTATTTGTGTCTTTATTTAGATCGAAATAGTATTGTTGATGTGAAATTTTGCACATGACAAGAGATATTTTTAAGAATTGATGGTGTTGGTGACGAACTATTAGATTGTCGTTTGAAATATTAACGAACCATGACGTTTTAAACTTTTACATTACAACATCCTGTCTAATTTATTTCATTCGTTCTGGGTGTTGGACGTGGGCGAAATGTGGGGTGAGTTTGAATGAGAAAATGAGAATCAGGTTGTCATGGAAAACTTGCCAACACTAGAAGAAAAAAATAATAATAACCTGGCAATGTTATATGAAACGGGACCATCGTTCCATTAATCTCAACGTTCGATGGAGCTGTGAAAATCACGAAATTTTGTCTGGTAAAGGATAGATGTAATGTCAAATTTACGATATAGAACTTCTATACATTACACATCAACTTAATAATATTCAGTAATTACATTAAGTTAATGTATTCTGTTTGTTAGTAAGTCGGACTACTATATAGAAGCTCATCATTAACTGTAGAGTTTTAGTAATCGAGATTTTCAAAGGATTCCAACCAAAATTTTATTAGTTGTTATTTCAATTACCACTTTATCTTCAATATTAATTATCAGAATCTTAATACTCTAATTCAATTAAAATTTCAAACATTATTCATCGCTCCAGTCGGTGTTTCCTTGTTCCTTATTGAAATATATCTGGATATGTAGTCACAGTTGGTGTTCTTCTATTCAAAATTTTTACATAAATTCATCGTCATGAGATGTAAAATCTCTGGAGCAAATACCTACCTACCCACTATCACCACCACCATCACGAATCATATCAAGTTTTTATATCCATAAATCGGGGATTACTGGCCCCGGACCAGGTGGAAATCTAACAAAGCACATACTATATATTGACAACAATGTTAGAAAAAAACATGCGGAAAAAATTACCCATTGATTCTATTTAAATCGTATTGAATTGGGAATTTTCTGTTCACGAAATGTGATATTTTATATAAATCAAAAACATATAGATATGTCTCTATAAATTTATACTTGATTCAATATTTATTAGATTTATTTCCATCTGTTTGATATCGTCTCTTCATTGGGAATTGGAAAAATATTCAGATATTTATGGTAAATTTTGGTGTGCCTTATTCTATTAAAGGGCGTTTTTTTTCCTCCTTTGAAGAGACAACTGAAACCATTTGACTCAGTTTCAATCATCCCCTTCATTTTGATACAAATTCAAACCCAATTATCAGTCCGTTTTCGTTCAAGTTCAATTCCATTGCTAGACGTCTTCTGGTAAAATCCCTTCTCGATGTGAAGTGAATTAAAATATCGTCTGGATTGTAAATCCTAAACCCTTAAACGTCTTTTGCCTGATCTCTAGTTGTTCATTTATAGACTCCAGTTTTTCTAAATTTTCAATTCCATAAGAACAGGAAGTAGAGCTTTTTTAAATAATTTTTCTACATATTTTTCAAAAATCTGCTGGTTTTCGTCCAACAACTTATCTAGATTGTCAAGAGTTGGATAATTGATGAAAGTAGCGATTAAATACTGCTAGAAGTTAGTCTCTCTCTTTTTTTTAATAAACCAACTTTGCTAACTTAATTAATGTACAATTTTTCGTAAAGTTTATTGTTATTTTCTGCGGAAATGAACAAATCGTAACGGGTTATAGTTGAAAATGTGTTCTTTTTTAAAGTTAAGTTATTTATCTTTGACATTGTAGTTCGAAAGACGAGAGAATAAATCTTTTGAAACAATATGTGACTGGTTGGAATGAAACCGAAAGAACGAACAAATTGAAATTGAAGATCTAGAGAAAACAATTCAACATTTCGTCCTAGCAAATATTCAAAGATTTATCTTTTTAGTGTTTGAACTCGTTTTTTTTTTGTGTGGGGGCTGCTGCATTTGGGATGGAAACAGATCGTGTTTCTGTCACTTTTTCATGCTAAAAAATTTTTTAACGTTTTTTTTTGCTTGTTCCAGCTTGTTCAGTTAGTGTGGGCGTCTGGACATTAGTAGCTATATCAATAGAACGTTATTATGCCATATGTCATCCTTTAAGATCTCTGCGATGGCAAACTCTTAGCCATGCTTATAAACTTATTGCCGCCATCTGGTTAGGCAGTTTGATTTGTATGGCACCTATAGCTGTCCTTAGCCAACTGAAGCCAACAAATCAAGGTAAGTCCAAGAAACTCCCGTTTTTATAGATATGAACATAAAAATAAAACTAAAACTAATTACTTCCGTCTATTGTTTCTTATTAAATATTGAAATGGATGATTATTTAGTCAGACAGACGAAATTGGTAAATTTCATCGTTTTAGTCTCCGGATTCCATTAAAACTTGCAACGGAAACTCCTTTGTTCTCTTCATAGCCGCACACACATACACACACACACACACATATAATCAACATCAATTGGAAAATCCTATTCAAAGTTATTCGTTTCATTCAAATTTCTACTAAAAGTCGTTCAAAAACTTTAACCCAATCTTCCTTTTATCTTAACTGGACTTTTTCGTTGATGGTCGCGTGTTCTTGTTGTTTTTTTTCCTGTACGTCTCCCTCGTGAAAGAACAGATGGACCAAAGTTCCGTTTGGAATGTTGTTCTTATCCTTGCCGATGTCGTCTTTTTTTGACAAGAAAAAAACAGCGAGTTTTTCGAATAATAATGCGAACACGACGAAAAAAAAACCCAATAGAATAGAAAGGAGGAGACAACTGGAATTAGATTGGATTAAATAGCTGAGAGTAACTACACGTATAGGCAGACGTCGTGCAATATCAATGTCCCATATAGATCGTTACGAGTATAATGAAGTTGTTGAGTAACAATGCTGTAATGTTAATTCAAAAATAAGAAGTAAAAAGACGGAAAGTAAAGCGACCAAGTTGATAGCTTAAAGTTTGAAATGAAATTGGTGTTGTTAATTCATAAAAAAAAAATTGGAACAATAAAGTGTAAGAAGAAAAAAGAAAGTTTGTTTTAATTTTGTTTTTATCTGTGTGTTTGCAGGAAATCTCAAGTGTCGAGAAGATTGGCCTTCTTTAGACTACGAGCGCGCTTACAATCTCTTTTTGGACATATTTCTCTTAGTAATTCCCTTGTTAGCCTTAGCAGTTACTTATTCTCTGATTACCCGTACATTGTGTCGTGGAATGAAAACTGAAAGAACACTTAGAGACCACAATAGTAAGTTTTGTATCAATAATTCTCTTTTTTTTAAATTGGAGTTGTTCTTTTTTTCTGTATGCGAAATTTCAGAAAATGGATCTTTAGAAGTTTTTATCAATTTACAAGGTATCACCACAACCACCACCACCACATCATCAACAACACGATGGAGTTGTAAAAGTAATCGTCATTATCCAACTTGGCGTCAATTACGTCAAAACTGGTCACAGGATTCTTCCAGTCCTGGCAGTAGTTCACAACGTCAATTGCCCAATTGTCTTCGACGTACCAATGCTGAACGTAGTCTACTGAATAAGAAACGTGTAATTAAAATGCTCTTTGCTGTTGTTTTGGAATTTTTCATTTGTTGGACACCATTATATACAATCAATACAATTGTATTATTTAACTCGTCCATAATTTATAATAATTTGGGCTATACAGGTATAACGTTCTTTCAATTATTAGCTTATTGTTCCAGTTGTTGTAATCCAATCACATATTGTTTTATGAATTGTGCTTTTCGCAAATCATTTCTAAATTTATTTAAATGTTTGAAACGTTTCAAAAATGATAAAAATTTCCGTTTAGGCAGTGAAATTAATATGGAAACAAAATGGACAAATCGTTATTCAGAAAATACTGAATTTGTAAAATAGTTCAACTGTGTTGTATTATATTGTGCTGAATTTGTTTTATTCAATAAATATATTGAAATAGTTGTCTACTTTTTGTCTTCAAGAAACCACATCCTGTATTTTTATTGTATAATATTTACCTTGAGGCCAGATTTACATACAGACACAGACTGAAGTTTCGATTTTATCAAACGACTACAATTTGTTATTGTTTCCTATCTTGTTTTGGGTTAATTTTTCTGATGTAATACACAAAATAAAACAAAAGTGTTCTGTAAAAAGCAGGAAAAGCCACTGGCATCAAAAAAAAAATAAACCCAAGCTGTTTGTTAAGAGGTTTTTTTTTATTTGAGAAATTTAAATTTACAAATACATATAGGGTGTTTCAGAGAAGTTGCTGGTAGCCCTATGAGCACGCTGCTGCGATACATGCATAGTGTAAGCTGCCTTGAAGGAACCACGCGCCGACAACCCTATCAGGGTGCACAATGGGCCTGTTAAGGCCTGAGTGCTGCACACTCCTTTTACTCCAGAATCCAGAAAGTACCTTCTGCACTAGATTACTAAGATGAACTTCAAGAGTTTTTTTCATTAATTTATAAATTAGATTTGTGTTCTGAAAATCGCTAAATACTAAATTAATCAAGGCACAATAAGATAATTCATGTTACAACAATATTTTTTGTGTGATATATTTTTTAAAATATTCCATTGAAATAAATTGATACTTTGGTGACTGTGTAATGTGAATTTAAGTTGAATACTTTTCAATGAACTGTAGATTCTATGTGAGGATTTAAGCAATAGAGTCTCTTCTTTTCTACACAAAATTCGATTTATATCTTCTTTATTGTTTGAAATATAACTGTTGCGTCGTCTGTAAAGTTGTATAATAAGAAAGTGATGCTTTAAAAGCCTGAAATGTTAATAAATATCAGAAAATATATAGGGTGTCGCAACAAGAGGTTTCATTTTAAATTGCGCGCCATTTTACATTTTATAATCGTGTAGCCGTCACTCGTCGACATTTCATAAGTAAAACGTATGCGGTTTTCAGTAATGGAACGATACACCCTTCAACAACGCATTGAAATTGTGAAAATTCACTACAAACATGATGAACATTTCGCGGAGAAAGGTCGTAACTGTCGTACGGCATGTGGTCGAAAGGCAGTGCCCAGTCGTCCCGCAATTGGGAGCCTAAACGAAAAATTTGAACGTCTCGGTCAAGTGGCGGATGTAAAACATGGAACCCGTGTCCGCCAAGTCAGATCAACCCTTGGGTGTCCCTTCGCAAACGTTCGCCATAAGTGGATGTTACGCGCGCGAGCCTGCACCGTATTGTGCGATATCGTGCGATGCGAACAGAGTTCTTGTGGCCTGAAGTTGATGCTCTTCCCATAGACGACCCGTATTTCCAAGGACGGAGCGACATGCCACACAAACCGAGAAACACTCACGTTATTGCAGACCAAATTTCCGGGACGGGTTATTTCTCGCCATGGAGATTTCAAGTGGCCGCCGAGAGCCTGCGATTTAACACCGTTAGACGTTTTTCTGTGGGGTTTCATGGAAGATAAAGTCTACACCACTACTTCAGCAACGCTTTAAGCATGCAAAGACAATGTCAGAGCTGTTATTCGCGAAATACCACCGTAAGTGTGCGCAAACGTGCTGGAAACTTTCCTGAAAAGACTAGGCACCTGTAAGCGGAGCCGAGGTGGTCCTTTGGCTGGTATTCTTTTCCATGATTAACCGCAGAGGTTCTGTGTTGTATTCCAATAAACATATCACAATATTTGTCACAACATACATTTTTTGTCAACACTTTAAAATGAAACCTCTTGTTGCGACACCCTTTAGTTGTTTCATTGATATAAAAATTTCCAACTAACATTTGTACATGTTTCCAAATTCACTTTCAATGTTTCACCAACAGAAATAACAACTTCTTCCTGTAGTCTAGTCATTATTATTAATAAACTTCTTTTGACTGATGGTGTAGAATTGTACCATGGTGTATCATAGAAATAAAATGGAGTATCTGAAGCCTTAAAGAAAAATTAATTTTCAGAAAAAAAAACATATGGAAATAATACTTCTTGGGTTAATTGAGCAGCTGGCCGACAATAACAAATATAAAGTTGAAACAGAATTCCCGATACGTAAATCAATGACTTGAATAGATTGATTAAATTTTTCTTGTTATTTACTGTGAAATGTAATTCAAAACACATTGTAGCAATAAAACCACAGCAATATATGAAAATTGGCCATCTAACAAATGAACTAAGTAAGTTGAAATAACTAAAAACAGACAAAATTTAAGATGTTTTTAGACAAAATTTAAACCCCTTAATCCGAACATAATTATTATAATTAAACTAGTAATTTAATTACACTTGATAATCATTCACTGAACATTTACACAATTGCACCTTTCTTTTTATACCTACATATAGCCTCTCAGCCTCTCACTGTGTCCGTTGGGGTCAGCTAATCAGGTTCGGATTATTGAAGTATACAACTATTGTTTGATACAGTTATAGTTACTTGTAAAAGAGAATATGAGATTTAACCCAGTTTTTAATGTTAGATAAAACCTCCTGTTCGTTATCACGATTTGCTCCAATGCCCAAAAGTGAGATTTTCTTGTTGAGAATTTTCATTTGAAGTGTAAGCAATGAAATTAAAGCAAATGAAAACAAATCAAATGTTACAACTGGTAAAGCTATTAAAATATATGTTAAACAGTTACAAATTTTAAAAATTCCTGTAGGAATACATTTCGGAATATAACACATCCATAATAGTTCATTAAGTATAATTAGTTGCAATCCAAAAACTATGAGCGCAAGAACAGCCATAAAAAGAAATATATTTCTAATCATTTTAATTTTCATAACACCATTTTTGTATAATTTTTGGACATCTTCATCGATATCATTCACTGATAAGAGATTTTTTGTTTCATTGATTAATATTTGAATTTTTCGATGGTTCAAAATCAATACAAGATATTTAAAAATGGCCTGAAAATGAAAATATTCCATTATACTCGGAGAAGTTTGTGACAATTAATAAAAAAAATGTCCTTTCCAAAATATTATCATGACTTCAAACAATTTTTTTAGTACTTCGAATTTCAAGTCCTTCTAGTAAAATGACTTGCCATTAAACTATATAACTAAATTTCTGTTATTGATACAATAAAGGATATAATAATAATAAAGGAGAAGAAAAATCAGTTCTTCAAATGATTCCGGGCAACCGATTGTATTACTTTTCAGTTCATATCGGATGATAAATTTTGAAACTCGAAGTTAGGCGGCCACTGTAAACTGTGGCCACTGTTTTCAATCTAGTTTGTCAATTTCACTCGGCAAATGAATGAAAATTTTGCACAAAGATAGTTAATTTGGTCATTTATTTAAGAAGGTATCGATTATAGCCTAGAGATGCAGCAGAATTAATCATGATTACTGTCCGCTTTGCGGGTTTGATATCCTTATGATATCCTATGTCACATATATAAGTTGACACTGTCGACACGCGATCCGTAGTTTGCTTAATCATGATTAAACCGAAGCCATACGATAGAACAAGCCGGAGTCCACAAATGGTGACGTCACAACAGTAGTCGGTTTAGAT